>UZAE01000053.1:0-45504 GCA_900617975.1 Rodentolepis nana | reverse complement strand
CCGACTTATTTCAATTTGATGTTCCTTCTCCTCTGTGAAGCTCGAAGTCAACTAAAGGGCTAATGATAACCATCAAGACGCCTGCCATTTGATATAAATAAATATTGATGCACTTACAGGGGTAATTATAAGAATTTCGATGGCACTTTTTGTCAATTACGCTTATTTTTTCCCTATCGTAATCAAAGCGCTCTATTTTGAAGCAATGGGAAGAATTTCTGACTTCAGCAAAATATTTACAGCTTCGGAAGCTAAATTAATTTCTAAGCTCACTAAAGGGTTAGTGGGTCAGGCATTCACCTTGGGCTGAGTGACGAATAATCATGATCTTGCAACCTCTTAGATGAGAATCCCACACTCTAGTGTCCTATATTTTTCAGCACTAACGCTTATGATTGATCAATTTGTTGTTTTGAAAGTACACCAACAGGTACAAACTTTCTAATCTGCATATCACAATAATTCAGGTAAAATAGACCTTCATCACTAGGAGTGAACCAATCATTAATATTTATTACAACTAAAACGTATTCTTCGAAGCCTCAGCTTGTCCTTGTCTTTATAATTTTTTGCGGTTGATATTGAAAGTTTGAAGTCCTTGGTAGATGAAGCAATCGTTTGCCTAAAATGACTTCCGGTTAATCATTTTTCTAGTAATTCTTCAATTCTGATGATAGCGTTTTGTGATTAATTTGTATGCAGAAAGAAATAGTTAAAAGAAGAAATTTGACTTAACAATAAAAGGACTTTCTCAAAATCGATTATTACCATCATCAAATGTTAGAAAAGAGATGAGAATGGCTCATGTTGCTTCAAGTAGTCGCACAAATTGTTGAGAATACGGGATAGTGTTGAAGAATTTCGACAACACCCCGATTAATTGTGAAGACAAAGAAATCCGCTTACTATTGAATAGAAAGTAAATCTAAGTATTGTTACCTTAAAATCGTCAACCTTTCTAAAAGGCTAATAGCATTTAATAGAACTTCCAAGATTAATTAAAAGATTGCGGGACCAATTCAAGGAACAACAGTGGAAGAGAGTATCAAGATTGAAATTAACACCTAGACGAGTAGAAGGTAAGCGTTGACATAAGGTGGACGTAAGCGTGGTTGGGATAAAGAAGGGGAACATTGAGCCGAGTTAGCAGTTTTCATCCAGTCTTCGCCCAGATGTAACCAGTACAAAACTAGTAAAAGAGCTCTTGTGTGAATTTGGAAAGATAAACTAAATATTATATTTTAATTTACAAGTAGGAAATACAAAACATTAAGAAAACGTCCACCATCAACTTCGTATGCTTCTCAGAGGTTCTCGTTTATCTTGGCCGCTTTGTATACGGTAAAGTGCGTGTTCATGAGAAGGTTAAAATACCTCATTCTGGGTTGTAGCATTGATCAGTAAAGGTGATCATTCCCATAGCTTATTGCTTAGTGATAGACGCCAATCTCATGATATCTGTTTCAGTTACTCTTTGTTCACCTGAGAGTAAACCAATAATACAAAAAATAGATTGTGCTATTAAAAAGAATCAAAGCTACCATTTTCAAATGGCACAAATCGGTTGAGTTCAGTATGGATTTTTAAGCTGTAACTAAAACGACTTCTTAAACTTTCTCCGGGAATGAATGTTTACTTAATGACTAGTAGAATAAAGACAGGGAATGGATTTATTTAATGCCATTGTTTTTACCTTTTTAAACAAGTATGTATTGTTTGTGTTGCAAAAAGTATTTATTAACTTTCTCAGACTAAAACACCTGATCACTGATCAGTCGTGCGGTGCAAGTTTCACCTGTTACTGACTCTATATGCCTAACTGTCCCATATTTAATTGCCGTCACTACGGTTTCCCCATAAGAATGGACTGTTGCTATCACATCAGCTCAACCCCCCGACGTGTTACTAAGCCACCAGAGAAGATAGACAACTCCGGGGCCCTTTTTATTCCGCAGGTGTTTCTATTATGTTAAGACAACTTTGGACCTTTTGGACAAGTTAATAGTGGCGGGGTAGTTGGGAAGGGGAGGGAGGGGGAGGGGTGGGGGTTTAGAGAAAAGAAGGCTGGGAAAATTGACCAGGTCCTTTAAGGAGTGAAATGAGTTTAATAAAACCACTCGACTTGAATGAAGAGCGATGGTTGTGGTATTTCAATTGTCAAGATATAATTCCAATTCAACAGAGCTTTGAGTATGAAATGTTTCCCATAATACGCTTTGGAATGTGTAAAATAGTAATTCTTTCCCAATTTGAGTGGGAAGCATCTAGATAGAGTGAGCAACAAAAATTTCTTCTACTTATGCAAAGGGAGAGTATGACTTGAAAAAGTCATTAATGAAGTCGGCAATTCGGAGTCCTACTTTCCTTTGAATACAAGGAACAATGAGCCATCCATAATCAGTTTAGAAATATTTATTTATTTATATATTTCAAATGACAGGCGTTTTGATAGCTATCATTTGCCATTTAGCTGACTTCGGGCTTCATAGGGGGAAGGAACATCAAAGTAGAAGAAAGGCGAGGGGCGGGGAACAGAAGAGCGGTTTACAGATGTAAAAGGGGCAGACGGACACAAAGGTAGAGAAAAAGATAAGATGAGCACTGTAAAAGGGGTCGAATATGACATACAGTGAGGTCGTGGCAGTTTGAAGTCAGAAGTCAACTGCCAGCTAATAGACTTTTTTGCCGTATAAGTATACGTTGCCAAGGGTGCACCACGTGGAGGTAAGTCTATCGTACACCCCTTTTAGAAATATTGCTAACAATAAAATTCATTAATATTCAATTATGGGGATTTGACTTTTAGTTTAAAGGTAGTTGACTGTGTGCTTTAACCCTTTAACGCTAGAATCTTTTTTTGAAAAATGAACCCAACCACGGTCACGCGAGTCTCACAGCAGAATGATGCCCACGTGATTAGTTTTGGTAGAATTAGGTGAAAGCTCTGGACGTATTGAACATATTTCAAACGTCAACAGCATCTTCCGCTAAGATTTTAGTATCAATGGAGCGTAAATGATAAATTCAGTGGTTGGTCATACCTACCTCCGCCAATTCATTTGTTCCTTCTCAAAGCCTAGACCAGGTAGCTAATGGTAATGGAAATGACATTCAAAATGGTAACATTTTCCATTAAAAAACTTCATTCATGTATCGAACGGGTTTTTTTCGTTTAATTCAAGATATATGGTACCTTCGAACATCAAACTGTAATGATTTTTTTGCGACCAAAGGTTCTTAAAGAAATTTCGACATTTTCACTTTGGGTAAAAGTAACAGTTACAGCTGGAGATGAACTTATTGCTATTTTAGATCAGAACATTTAAGAGGCTTATTAAAAAGTAGCTTATAACTAAAGTGTTTTTTTATCTACAATGGTTAATTTTCCAGTATAACGAAAAATGCATTATCGATTTGGAAGGCGTTTTATCTAATTCAAGTATTTAATCTAATATTTAGGTACAACACTTGATTTAATGCGTAGCAAGTTAAACAAATTAGAAATCGAAAAAACGCTAATATTTTGAAATAACCATGCACCATTTGATATTTGGAGGGATTGTGAACAAATTTTTACCACTTGAGCAAAAAGGACTGAAATTAAGTGTGCAGTGAATGCTGTCAGATGGTGTAAAAGGACATCTCGGCAAAATCTGACCTGTAGCTGAAATGAAGCGTGTAAAGAAAAGCCTTAAAATGGACACCTGTAAGATGTTTAAGTGGCCGTGTGAATTCTGTAAAAAAACATGCTATTAGTAAAGTAATTCACGCATTAACGTCATCCTTCAGAATTTTATAGAATATATTATTATTTGTTATGGGAGAGTTTGGGTAAAATATGTTATTTGTAATTTTTTGGTTTAGACATATCCAACGTCAATTATAAAACTGAATTTAACTTTCCAGTGAAAGAAAATGGAAGCTTACTTTATTCGCCTCAACCAATACGAATTAAATGTTTACGAACTGTAAAATTAGTAATGCATCGAGATAGAACGACCAAACATCCAATTCGATCAATGCTAATCATAAAATATTATTTTGGTAGCTTATTGTCGTAACCTGAGGCAGAAGCACTGAAAATTTATGGCGTGCTTAGGTTAACTATTCATATGTGGTCAAGTAGAGTTGATTAGAAGATACCAGTTTACGAAAGAAATGACCCTTTTTAAAACATGAATAAGACTAGAAAAATAACCCCAACTATAAAAAGAAAAGATTGCTACTAAAATTAGAATAGTAGCATCAGTAATATTAATGCAATGACTAATCAAGGGGTGTGCGATAGACTTACCTCCACGTGGTGCACCCTGTTGGGTGTGCGATAGACTTACCTCCACGTGGTGCACCCTGGGAAACGTATACTCATACGGTAAAAAGTCTATTAACCGGAAGTTTGTGTGCGATAGACTTACCTCCACGTGGTGCACCCTGGGCAGCGTATTTTCTTACGGCAAAAAAGTCTATCACTCGGCTTTCGGGTATACTCATACGGCAAAAAAGTCTATTAGCTGGCAGTTGACTTCTGACTTCAAGCTATCATGATCCGACTGTATGTCATATTCCTCTACTTTCACAGTACTCACCTCACCTTTCCTCTGCCTTTGTGTCTGTATCCTTTCCGTCTGTGAATCATTATTCTGTCCTCCCTCTCGACTTTCTGTTACTTTGATGTTCCTTCCCCCTGTGAAGCCCAAATTCAACTAAAGGGCTAATGATAACTATCAAAACGCCTGCCACCAACTAAAGGGCTAATGATAACTATCAAAACGCCTGCCATCTGAAATAAAAATAAATAACTAATCAAATGCATGCTGTTCCATTTAGTGGCAGTTTAAGTAGCTTAGCAAACAGAATGACAGCGTTATCGAAATAAAAGTTATCAACGTTCTTCTAAGAAATTAAAGAAGCGCTGAATTTAATACACTACTCTAAATATGCCAAATTAATTCCCTTAAAATGCGCATTTGTCAAAATAAAACACGTAGAAATGAAATTATTTATTTATTTATTTCAAATGGCAGACGTTTTGATAGTTATCATTAGCCATTTAGCTGACTTCAGGCTTCACAGAGGGGAGGAGGAGGAACATCAAAGTGACAAAAAGTCGAGAAGGGGGGGGACAGAATAATGATTCACGGGTGTGACAGAGATAGACAAAAGAGCAGAGAAAAGGTAAGATGAGTACTGTGAAATGGGTTGAATATGGCATACAGTGGGGGTAGTTTGAAGTAAGAAGTCAACTGCCGGTTAATAGACTTTTTTGCCGTATGAGTATACATTGCCCAGGGTGCACCACGTGGAGGTAAGTCAATCGCACACCCCAGAAATGAAATTATGAAAGCTAATAAATTATATTGAAGGAAAACCTCTGTCAAAATAAATATATGTAAATTTTAAATTTCTTTATTTTTTAAATTTTATGCAAAAATGATGATTTTATAAGGCATCTTTAATTTTGTTATAAATATATCAATAATAAGCATGATATATTAAAAATGCTTTTTCCGTTCATTATATTAATAAAAAATAATTATAAACAAAATTAATTCTAAATAAATTACTTTCTTTAAGCTGTGTGCTGATTTTATGAAATTATGTAAATTGGTTTTGATGATGCTGCTGATGTATAAATGTATGGCCAAAGATTGCAGGTTCATTTTTTCCAAGGTGCCATCTTGAAGGACAAGTTGTAAGTTTCTATATGATGTCATTGTAGACTGTATGAAATTTTAAATTATATCTGTATTTTGTGTCTCAAATCTTATGATTTAGTTCGAATTTGGCATAATAGGGTTGCACTCTTTTTTAAATTAACATTCTTTCCGGTTAAAACGTCAAATATCATAGGGAAAATATATAATCGTTTATCTTTTATATTTCTTGCTTTAATCAATTGATAACATGGTGAGTGACTTTGAGTTACTTTTTTGTACTCAATTGTCCTTGATGCCGTCTCTCACTATTTAGAACTTGACTAAAATGGGTGGTGCCTATTCAGCTCCCGGTGGAGTAGGTAGTAACGGTGGTCAGCCCCCTGCTGGACCTGGTCGATTCCTCGACTCAAGAACCAACAATGCTAGCGGTGCGCAAGGAGGTCATTCCCTTCTTGATCAAAACTCATTTTCATGGCTCAATCAGCTTCGCAGTGGACAATTGCCTTCTGCCAGTGGTAATCAAATCGGAAGTCCTCAATTGAGAGGCCCTCAACCTCCTCAGTTGTCACAACAACAGTCTCAACAGCTATCTCAGTCTGGCTCGCAGCCTAGTATCGAAGAAATCATCGCTAATATTTCTCGAACGAACCCCAATTTTCTCTACTCTTGTAAGGTTCTTTATGGTTTGTTTGTTACATTAACGTTTTTATTATTCGTCATTGTTTCCATTTTTTTGATGTCTAAACTTTATATATTCTGTTGTTAACTACCTAATGTAGCCACTATCCTGAATGCAATTTTTATCCAATTCATGCTGATTTCTCTTTGTTTAAATTACGTCATGTTAATCTGATATTTATTTGCCTTGCTTCGGTTTAGTAAAAGAAATCAATTGTGACTTAAAATGAAGCAAGTCTAATAAGCTTGAATGTTTTTTTTTACTTTCAAATAATTTTCTCTCCTTTTATGATCTCCAGAGACTTAGTTTTATCTGTCATGCCTTTTTAATGTAAATTTCTCCTTATTTATTTATTTTTATCTAACTTCCTCGTCAATGGTGTAATGAAGCAATTCCTTTATTTCCTCAAGGTGCCTTTTGTTTACGTTTCTCTTCTAATGGTCCTGAAGCGTTCATTTGGAGTGGATCAGTTTCGTTCATTACTCCTTGAAGTCATAGCAATAGCCTATTCCAAGATCAGTGGTACAGCTACGTTTTCTAACTTGAATTCTTGTTCTTTCCTATTGATTGGACTTATTTTCTTTGACTTAATTCAATCATGAAATGGAAATGTGATTGGATTTATCCCTGAGTTGATTCTTTCTTAACCACTGTAGCATCACGACGGCTTTGAATGCAGAGGTTGTGATTAAATCAGCGTAATTTTAGTTAAGTCCTTTAATGTATTTGCCGATAAAAGATGACAAATCATTCACAAATAAGTTCAAATTGCGTGCTTTTGTTGTATAAGAGGTCAATAGCAGTTAGGTTGGGAATGGTTTCATAATAAAGTAATGGTCTAGTTCATGACATTGCATAGACCGCTAATGAAAATGTCTGAAATATCGTCATCGATTAAAATTCAATTGGAACAGAGTAGTTTCATTTTTTTTTCAATTGTATTCTGAAATATTTTCTCTTAATAAAGGTTAAACGCACTCGAATGCTCCACGCGCAAGTCGATTTGTCCAGCTATTTACAAGACTTTTCTACTTTTATTTCTTCACTGTGCTTCACCCACGCTTAGCAAATGCCTTCACTGGCACAGACTACTTTTGTTGCATTCTTTATTGGCCATTCTTTATCAGTGCAGTTCACCGTTCCACTTGACACTCACCTCTGACTTCTGATGCGCCAAGTGCGCAGTATACAATGCTCCATCATATTCCAGACGTACCTATATAATTCTCAAATTCCAGTGTAATAATTATCTTTAACATGAATATTTGACTTGCAAAAGGCATTTTCAGGTCTCTGTAACTGAGAGATGGGATTTGGACAATCTTATACAGAGCATTACTTTCTGTATTTCTGGTTATCTTTGAGCATTCCGCTTCCTTTTCATTAATCAACTTTAATAAACATCCAGACCATTTTAAGAAAGCGTCTTTCTCCACTCACCTCAGAGCTTCTCTTAGGCCAAATTCGGTTTCTATAACTCCTCTTGCTTCTCATCATTTCATCAGTCTCTGATTTAGTAGACTGTCTTTGGGAATGTTGTTACTGACACCATCAGCCATGCATTTAATGTCACAGTGTTAGTAATCCCTGCATTACAATAACAGAATAGTGGTCATTTAATATCATTTTTAGTGGATCAACTTTTGGAGAGTTATCGAAATCAACCTCAACAGCAGCAACAGTCCCAACAATCTCAGCAGCACTACCAGTCTCAACTGTTGGCTGCTGCTCAAATCTCTCAAGCAGCAGCGGCGGCCTCTCGGCCTCGTTCGCCTGTCCTAGTTCATCATCAACAGTCCCCTCAAGCAACTGGAGTCTCTCGACCCTCCAGTGGTTCCCTGGGTGGTCTTGCTGGCCAATCAGCTTCAGGTAATGCTTGTGTACTCTTAGTATTTATCAAATAGGGAATGACGAACTTTATTTACCGTATACTTTATGGACATCTTTTAAGCTTCTCAGAAACTCGTTTTTGGGTTCGGTTTAAATTTACCATGCGAATGTTTTCCTTCTGGCCCACTTACTTCATACTCAGGGATTCATTCAGTTGATTAATTCAATTTAAAAATACCTTTTATCTTCATTAATTGTTTCCAGTAGTTCTGTACTAGTTTTCTTTACTTCCCTCCAATTCTTTTTCCTTTAAATGTCCATTACATGTCATACTTCGGCAAGACATGTTTCTTATGTGACGAATTAAAGTAATAGCCAAATATAGCTATTTCCTAATCAAGTCCAACTATTAACAAAATTAATTCAAAAGTACTTATTGGACTGATGGTTTCTTTTTTTATTACTCAGATTTAAGAAGGATATGATTTGCGTATTTTGTTAAGCTGTGACAGACAATCTTGCTTCAAAGACTCAATTTTCATACATTTTGGCTGGAAGTAATTTGGGTCTGGAAAGTGGGTTTAGTCATTTTAGGTCTTACACCCACCATTGGTAATTCATATTGCTATGCTTTGGCTAATGAACTCACATAATCATATTCAATTCCTTACCTTTTTCATTTTTCTCTATTCAGGTCGACCGGGTTCCGCCACATCAATTCCTTACAACCAGAGTCGGGGTAATAGTGCAGGCGGAGGAGTGAAATACAGCCAATCATCAACTGGACAACTCTCCGAACAACTAGCCGCTGCGGCGGCTGCAGCAGCTGCTGCTGGAGCTTATTCCCATTTATCCTCATCTTCTAATTCTTCCGGTTCTTCCCTTCGACAGCCTCCTTCATCCTCGGTATATAATGCTATTCCTAGCAATACGACCACTGCCACCGCTGCTCAGTTGCAGCAAGCATATGCTGCTTTGGGAGCTCTAGGGTCTGCTGCGGGTTATGGTGAAAGCCTTCAGGATTTGGTAAATTTTATGCTAATTTAAATGTAATATAATAATTTAATTTGTTGGCTCACAATAGGAGCCAACACACGTTGGTGTACATTATGGACAAGAATTCGTTTTGCAGTCCAGTTGAAGAATCGTGAAATTTGAATATTATCACACAGGTTCTGAGATTGAATAAAACAAAGCCCTTATTATAATCGTCAAGCCTTTTTTTGATTCCCACTCCCACTCGGTTATAGGACTTACTGTTGATTAGTCTCAATCGGTTTCTCAGTAAAAATTATACATTACTGCTGACATCGAAACCCCTATTTGTAATTAAAGAGATGTTTGCCACAGTAGTATGAGTGGAACTGTAGCGATTAAACTGCTACAGGAATATAGTGGATATCTTTAAGGTTTATTTGTCTGTTCTCTGTAACGAGAACTTTTTCGTGAGCATGAGGCTTATCGATACGCTTCTAGTGGTCATTTTTGCATTGTAAGATTTATTTAACACTGTTGGTTTATTTGGAATTCTAGCTTCTATCACTGTAATCGAGGAGTTTATGAGATATCGCTGGCCTACAGTGGCTTCAGTCTTCACAGTACGCAGGCTTTTACTTTCATCAGTTTTAGAGCGTCACTTTAATTCAAACTTCTCCTCTGCTTAGACTCGAGGTGCTCAGTCAGGTGCAGGAATGCCACCCCCTAAACGAATGCGTTTGGTTTCCTCATCGGGCTCTTCTGGAGTCCCCCCAACATCAGTTACCCCTTCCTCGTCTTCTCCTTTTCACCTTCAACAACAACAACAACAGCTGCAGCAACAATCTTCCACCACTGCCGCGTCTCGCCAACAAGCCCAAGCTGCCGCTCAGGAGATGTTGAACAGACAGCTCCTGCAGACATCGGCTAACAATCGAAATGCAATCATTGCTTTCCTTTCGAATGCCGCTGCTCAGCAACAGGTCCAAGCTCAGGCCCAGCAACAAGCGCAACAAGTTGCCTCTACAGTAGCTGCTGCTGCTGCTGCTCAAAGTGGAAGATCTTCGGTCTCATCGAGTTTCTACCAGGGAGTAGGAGGGGGTGGATCAGATGGCTATGGACAGAGAGGAGGTGCTGGTGGTGTTCAGAGGCAGCCTGGAGTGAGTTATAGTCTTATAAAATATTAGCGCACCTGTTAATGTTCTCGTCTTCAATTTCAAAAGTTTTTATGCCTATTTTTTTGCATCCAGTCATATTAATAACATTCATATTGTCCTAACTACCCAAAACAACTGTTTGAAAACGCTTTTCTATGTGTTCTTGGTATTATGGTCTTTATTTAGTTGATTTTAGTGGCCCATATCCTAAGAGTTTAGTCGGAGAAAGTGGTAGTGAAGAAGCTTGTTTGAATTGTGGAACGAATAATTAAAGGCTAGATGAGTATACTTTAGAAAAACAATCGAAAAGGTAAATAGTATGAAATGTGGATACTAATCGAAGGTGGCGGTTGGGTCTATCTTGAGGAACTGGACGAAATAGGGATGGTAGGCTTCTAAATAGAAGCTGCTATAAGTTAACTACTCGTTGTTCATACCCAGAGAAGGAAAAGAGTGTGGAGTACGCGCGTTTTCTAATTCTTAGGCCTGTTCGGTCTGAGCGTTTCGCTCTCTGCACTGTCATTTGGTCATTCATAAACAAAGGACGTAAAATAGCCCGTTACCTGCACCTTAGAGTATCCAATACGTTAGCTCTGATCTCGATAGAGTCGGTAATTCCGGGCGGCCGGAAGATTACGCGGTCTTTATTCATTATTGAACGTTTGTCTGTCATCGAGGCGTCATAAGTCAGTATGCGGGTAATAAATAAAGTGAATGACCCTATCCATGAGCCAGCATGCGCAAGTACTACATTAGAAGGCTAGTTGTTTAAAAATTATACAAATAAATAAATAAATATTAACTATACAAACATTACAAACACTAAACGAATAATCCACTGCTTATGGCACAATTTACTCCCTGAATTTTCGTTTCAGTCATCCTAGTTTCTTCTTAGTGTATTTTTGTGGAATTAATCCCTATATCGAATTATTCATCTTAATTATTTTTCTGCAAATAGCTTCATGCTATTAATAGAAACTAACTAAACGAATTTCAAGGTTGTGCCATTATTTGTTCGAGTGAAAATTTAATGGTCTTTTAATCTAAAAATAATAGTTGGGTGTATAATCGTGTCTAAATCTAAATTCTTCACAAGTCTCTAGATGCCAAACTTTCTCTAGTACATGTTTTTTACGTAGACTTTAATTCTGCTTGAAAATGTGTTCAAATACAGGGGTAAGTATGCATTAGCTGCATATTTAATGAGAAAACCTAATTTTCTTCTCAATTGTTGCTCTTGTGTTTTGGTTGAAATATGCCACTTTTAAAATACTTACCTTTTAGTTTTGTTGCTGTTTGTCCTTTTTTTTAATCATCAACTATCCTTGTGAATGAACGATCAAGTTATCACTTCTTATTGCCTTCTTGCTTTTCCATAGTATAAAGCTGGTAGTCGTAAAACGTGAAATAACTAAATGTCCGTTTCAGCCAAAGTTTGAAGTCCTAAAAAATAAGAGCGCCGTTATTTAAATGCTAAATTAGCAATTTTGATGACCCTTCAATTCCAACGGCAAGGTAAATATCTCTTTTTGATTTTGATACCATTACTTTGTTCTGTCAGTCTTACTCCTATTTATGTTGAGTTCGTCCGTGTAGTTCTCTCGAGTTTTGTCAAAAGTCAAGTTGTTGTTTCCGCGTTCACAATGTCTTGTAGCATGGTAAGCCTCCATTGGGACACTACAGCCTCGCCATGATTGACTTCCCATTTCATCAAATACAGGGTGCCCCAAAAAATTTAAACACATTGAAACTGATTATAACCGTGATGTTCAATTAGAATTTTATTATTTCAAAAGCGTGCAAATATTTTGCAAGTATAATTTTATTGATTCCCATTGCTTGTTCTCAAACTGATGTCCATTTTGATCCAGACACTGTTGGGGCAACGCCAAGCAGTGGAATCGCACACATCATGGAATAATTCCCTTGAGATTTGGACGCATCCATACTCAATGGTTTCTCTTAATTCAGTGACTGTTGAAGGTTTTTTTAACGTAGACTTTGTCTTTTAAGTATTCCCAAAAGAAAAAAACTATTTTAGTGTGAGGTCTGGTGAACAGGGAGGATATTCAACAAAACCTCTTCGTCCACTTCACCTGTTTGACAAGACCTCATCAAGGAAAGACCTAACGTCGTGATGGTAATGGTAATGCTGAAAATAAAGCTCTTCATTTTAAAAGTCTTCTCTAATGCTTGTTATAAACAGACTGCTGCAGAAAGTTCAAGAAAATGGGACCGGTTGCATTACAATTATTTCAAGTTTGTATACATTTTTTGGGGTACTCTGTAGATATTTTGCCTATCAGTTTCTCATAATTGGCATTATGTAGAAAGATATGGTTTGGTAACGGCACACCCCCTCGAGGAAATCAATTTCACGACTTTAAATTTTGTAATTCTCTGGCCCTTCTTTTCGCGAAATATATGTTTACCAGACAGTAATTAGGAAGGGAATCAAACCCACTCTTGATATTTGTTGGGTCTAATATGAACTTAATACGTCTGGATTTAAAACAGGTCATTTCTGCCACGTTTTTTTCATTGAATGAAAGGTTCTGTTAACTCTCTTAACTGGTCATTTCTTGTTTTCTTATTTTAGTCAAATCTACTCGTCTCGTCACCGAGCCAATCATCTGCTTCATCTTCAGCTGCTGCAGCATCAGCAGTCTCCGCCTATAACAACTTTGCAGCTCTTGCAGCCGCTGCTCAGCAGCAGCAGCAGCAGAGATATCCCCATCCATCTCTCTCTTCCTCCTCCTCTAGTGTACCCTGTTCGACTCCTCGCACTGGAGGTGGCTATAGGGTACCTAGTCAGCAGTCTACTCAGCCTCAACAAAGTGGCGGGATTTACCATGGTACTGGTGGACATGCTATGCCATCGGGAGGAGCTGGAAGTAATGTCCTGAGACAACAGACTAAGGAACCTGCCTATCACCCACAGGTTAGTATCATGTAATTTTTTGCTAGATATTGTGGTATATTAAGCCAGAAATTTGATTTCTGTCTATTCTAGCACAGCACAGTGGTGAGCAGGGCTTATTGGGAAGAAGCAGAAGCCACATAGGAGAAATGGGGTGTTGTATTTTGGTGTTCCGTTGAGGTTTGTTTTTCAGTTCAGTGAAAAGAGTTATGACTTATGACGATATATCTACTGAGTCAAACCGCCTCACGTTTTTCTACTATGCGTGGTCTATATTTAAGAAGCGGTACCAGCCGCTATAGACAAAAAATGGCCATTTATAGAAGCTTCACTTGAGATAAGTGGCAGATAAGTTACACTGAAGTAACAAATAATTTCGTTTGAACAAGTAGTAAGGCAGTGTATAGATGGTCTTCACTTACGGCATTTCAATTTTGGTTGATACATTTTAAAGGTAGGCCAACAATAGGAGTAGGAGCATGTCAATAGGATAGGGGATCAAGTGAAAACTTAATGACAATAGAGAAGAGAGTGGAGTTATTGAAAGTAGCTAACGCAATACATATGTAAGGCTCATGACCTAAAAATAGTTTTTAACGAATATTTCGTGTACAGAGTAGTGTAGAATGAAAGAGCATAAAGATTTATAAGAGTGAGTTGGCCTGAAAGGCGGACTCTGAAATACTTAATAGTTTAAGAGAGAATATGTCAGGTCAATTACTCTCACCTGTTCACTGCATATCTGCGTTGAGTTGCGTACCAGTACTTGTTTCCGTGTTTGCTTATGAGTTTTCCTGCTTAATAAACTTCTAATTCTTCTGTATCAACGTGCTTGGTGGCATACGGTATAAATCGATCAAATGGAATAAGAATCGGGGATTAGAGGAGAGAACTGGTCTTCGGGATATCTGGTAAAGGGCGGGGTTGCTTGAGCGGATTACAACGATGACATTTTCATTTCTACCAATTATGACTTGTCTAATTTTGAGCATTGAAGCAATATCTTTACCTAGAATGAATTCTTTAACTGTCATGATTCTTTAAGTAATCTCTGCCACCCCCTATCTTTTTTAATGTTATTATTTTTCCGTTATATTTTACTAAGCTAATATGGTCTATAATCGTCCACTTGAAAACTTCATAAATCGAGTCACTATGGAGGGCTAATGAGCTTGATAAACAATTTCTCTAAGAAAAGCTCTGATCTGGTCTTACATCTTGGTTTCTAAGTTTCCTCTTTTCATTTTTCCAGGTGGAAGCTATATCTCCAGCTCCTGAAGAAGCCCGTTTGTTGGATGTGGTAGAAGTAAAACTACAGCGAGAACGTGAGGAGATGCAACGTCGATTGCACGATATCGAGGCACGTATCAATAAAGAGGAGAGTCATCTCCGTTATCTCATCGATCGCGAGTCGAGTCTCACTGCTGATCTCAAAAATGAGACTGCTAATCAGCCCCCATCTGGAATTCCGCATAGAAGTAAGGCTTCGCTGAGTGATCTGGAGGATGAAAGAGCTTACGAAAATTCAATTCAGGTAAACTTCTACTTCTACATCATTTGAGTACCATACACACTTCCAAACTTATTGTTTTCTTCCCACAGGCTCTTCTATCTGAAACTCGTTCTCGTGCAAAGAGACAACATGAAGGTCTGGCTGGATTGTGTGGCAAATACGTGAACGCCTCACCCTGTGCTCTACCAATTTATAGGCAACCATCTGACTTGCCTGCTTTACAACATCTCCAATCGGTGTATAAGAATGGCTTTCGAATACAGCTCATCAAGTACATTCATCGTCGTAAACGGGCTGAAAAAGCTAGGCTACGGATCTTGGCTAGACAATATGCTCGTGATGCTCAGGTGCGTTATACTTTATCCATGCCTTGTTTGTCCTTAAATTCAAATTTGCCATTTTTATGGTTATTCTCTAGCATTCGATATATGCCGGTAATATAATGGGATATATATTAGGTTGGCAACTAAGTCATTGCTGATTTCAAACAAGAAGGCAAATTCGGAATTTTTGTTTAAAAATATAACTTTATTCAATTAGATATTGGCCGTTCTTGTCGATGACCTTTTTCCATCGTTCTGGCAGAGTACAAATTCCCCCTTCGTAAAATGTCTGGTTTTTGCTATTAAAAAACTGAATTAGGTGTGATCTGACATCATCCGCGTTGTTACAAAGTTTACCATTTAAAGAGTTTTGCATGGAACGAAACAAATGGTTATCCGAAGGCGCAAGCTCAGGGCTATATGGTGGGTGTGACAAAACATCCCAACCCAGTTCCAATAATTTTTGCCGAGTAACCAAAGATGTGTGGGGGGGGGGCTTGCGTTATCATGATGGAAAGCAACACCCTTCCGATTTGATAATGCCGGCCGCTTATCTTCGATTGCATCCTTCAGTTTTTCGAGTTGTTCAACATACACATTTGAATTTATCGTTTGGTTCTGCGGCATGAGTTCAAAATACAAAATTCCTTTGTGATCCCACCAGACTACTGACAGCATAATCTTTTTTTGGTGAATCTCTGCTTTTCATACTGTTTGGGCTGGTTGATCTTGCTTCACCCATGGTCTCTTGCGAGTAACATTGTTATAAACTATCCACTTCTCGTCGCCAGTAACTAGGTTCTTCCTCGGAAATGGATCATTCTCATTGCGTTTCAGTAGCGGCGAATCACAGATGCTAATCCGTTGCGTCAAATGAATTTCCTTTAACTGGTGAGGGATCCATAAATCAAGTTTCTTGACATAACCAAGGGTTTTTAATTTTTTTTTTCAATGCATGTATGCGACACATTGAACTTCTCTGCAATATCTCGTGTTGTGCTGTGACGATTTGAATCGATAATGGCCTTGATATGGGTTTCATCCACTTCGACTGGGCGGCCAGATCGTTGTGAATTTTTCAGTGAAAAATCACCGGAACGAAATCATTCAAACCAATTTCGACACTGCCTTTCTTTTAAGGCTTCATCTCCATATACAGCACATAACTTCTTTTGTGCTTGCGATGCGTTCTTGCCTTTTCGGAAGTAATACAGTAAAATGTGTCGGAAGTGCACGTCCTGTTCTTTCATTTTTAAATTGGGATAAAAACAAAACTAAAGAACTAAACAAAAAAAATTTTTACTAATTAACCTAGAAGCCCATACAGTAAGAAAAAAATATAGGTTAGATGCTCTGGCCACGTTAACAAAACAAAAGAAAGTATAAAGTGAATCCGTCAACAAAACGGCAATGACTTAGTTGCCAACCCAATAATTCTGGCGTGCTTCTTTAAGTTACAATAAACCTGTTCCAAAGTTCAGTTATTTATAATCTTGTGTCTCACATTGGTTCTTGTCGCTCTAAGGAAAACGAGCAGTATAACGTAATTTACGTTAGTCCAAAAAATGATATAACGGTTAATCATGATTTCAAAAATGATGGAAAACAAGTATTAAATAGATATAAATTTTCTCAAGGAAGAATACTTTAGCTTGCCACGTAGAAAGGAGGCAATTTGCTCCGTTCTTTACAAATTGTGTATATAAGGTTTCTCACAGCGAGTAGACTTCATTCCCACCTTTGAGCATGCAAAGGCAGTAATCGAAAAATCTTGGGTCTAAGGAAAGAAACTTTGCATGAAACTTTGTCTAAGCAAATGAATCAAGACTTCAGAAGGTCTGGTATGGCAAAATTTTCGGAATCCTTGAAGACAAGAGTGGTTGTTGCTTTCCTCCTTAAAATTGACATAAAATTTGATGGGAGTACTTCGAAAAGCCTCCAGCAAAGCATTCCATCGACCAAATTTTCCTGCACTTTCCTTCTTTTTCTCTACTGCTACAGCCTTTTATCTACTATTTATTAAAGAAGCTTTTATACTACTATAAGTGCCGAAATATGTAAATTTGCTCACATAAATTGTAACCGTTCTCCATAAGACAGTGAAAACATTCCATATAACCTCATATCAGCATTAATGTTATTATTACATATAAAATATATTATTATATATATAAATATTCAGACAAATAATAAGAGTGGAATCAGAATAGGTACGCAGGTATTCAGAAGTTTAAATTTTATTTCTCTTTCACTTTATTGAAACAACTATTTTTTCTGCTATTTTCAATGCTTATCGAACGTTTTTTTCCAAATTGCTTCGGTTTTGCCCTTTCAATTCGGGTTTTCAAAGTATCATCTTTATATCAGGTACCTCTTTAAATCTTATTCTCCTAGCGCATCCAATTGAAGAACTAGTCCTTTGAATAACCCGATCATTTCTCATAGAAGTATTTTGTTGTAATTGTTTAAAACATTTAAGTAGCAAGTTTTTTGTAAACTTTCCCAGCCGTTTTACGCTTTGAGTTTGTTTAAAGCTGTCTCACACTCGCTGTTTGTTTCTTAAGGCTTTCTTTAAGCGTCACGAGAAGCTGATGAACAGCGCCAAACGCAAGCAAAAAGACGCCAAGAACCGTGAAATTTTCGAGAAGTGCTTCCCGGAGATTAAAAAAATTCGCGAGGACCAGAAGGAGAAGGATGGCAATGGTGGAAAAGGTGATGACGGCCATGGTACGTCGTCTCTTTCTTCACTTAAATCGAAATATCGATTTGTAATATTTATACTTTTTTATCGATAGGAAGAAAAAAGGGTTTGTTTGTGCTCTTGATTGTAAACTTTGTACATTTTGCTGTAGGCATATTCTTGTTGTCTTCTGAATGGCTTAAGCTATCTATTTGCATCTTCAGATTGGTTAAAAAAGAAAAAGTGGTTGAAAGTTTCTTTACAGCTTGGGCAGTGATATTTTGACTAATAAAGGCCTAGGCTGAACCAACAATGGTGAGGCAACATGTTGTAACATACACGCGCTTCTAATCAAACGATTGGTAATTTTTCCTTGTTCTAAAGTCGTATTTTCATTTTTCAAATATACTTAGGTAGGATCAATTTGTCTATATGTCTGATCTTGGTGATTTCTTAGACTGCTGTTCAGTCTTAGTTCCGTTCAGATTAGTCCTTTTTGCCATAATTCATGCAATGATGACTGACTTTAGGTTGTGCCATGTTTGTAATATCGAAAGTAAATTGGCTCTCTTATTCGATACTCTCTTCTACTCAAAAGTAGGTGGTAGCAGAGGAAAGACACGCCCTACTAAGCTGTGTTTTCTGAATTGGGATTTGCCGCTAACTTTTCGAAACATACTGATGAATAAGCATTGATGTTGGAATAGAGTCAGTAATTTGTCGACCGTACAATTATTCCCACAAATACAGAACAGGAAAGTGTATTTACCTGAAAGCTTATCTCTCTCTTTATTTTCATTCGTATTCCTGCACGGGTATATTAATTTTGGTTTGTGCATGTTTTTCTCCGAAAGATGGGACCAAAATTGCTCCCACCTTACCCGGAGACATCTGAGTAATGAAAAAAACTAGAGAGATGCTTTAATAAGTAGAGCCTTGGGGTCCACTTTACAATATTTTCTTTTGTTTAATGTTCTATTTCTTCAAACAAAAAAGATTTAGTTAATTCTGTTGTTATGGCGTTCATATAGATGTTCTTATTTTTTATTAACTCTTCTGATAACCAATTTGTTCTTCGTATCTAATTTAGTTTGTCGTTTAAGGTGAAAAGATTAATTTAAAAGATTTAGAAAATTTACATTGTCTACTAGCTTCGCTCTTTTATTGTTTTTTATATGTTATTAATTATTCCTAAAGACACATTATTATACCAACTATTATTATTCCTTCAATCATATGCTTTTGCTGTAGATACTGTTTCGAATACAGGGTCTGGTGCTGATGGTGACCAGATGTACGATGCTGCTGAGGACATATCTAAAATGAAGGTTCGTCTTCCCTTACCTAATTAATTTTTCTGTGAGAGATATACCTCTTCTCTTTTTTAGGAGTATGCCATCGATCCACCTGTTATATTACCGCCTTGGGAGCGATCCCATCGATTTATCTGCACTGCACACCTTGTAACTGATCCAAAAGGGGATCATATTCGTGCCCAGTCGCTTGAGAAGTGGTCAAAGGATGATAAAGCTCGATTCAAGGAACGTTTCTTGGCTACTCCAAAAAATTTCCCTGCCATAGCTGCTGCAATAGATAAGTCAGTGGCTGAGTGCATTCATTTTTATTACCTCACCAAAAAGACCGAAGGCTATAAGGCGCTGGTGAAAAAGCATAGTACCTCAAGACGCCGACGAGCTGGTCATTCGGATAAAAATGGACCCACAGGGCCCTCACATGGAACTTCGAAGAGAGCTCCTTCAAGAGTTTCCACGCCTGGAGGAGATGATCATAGAAATTCTCCTCATCCTGATTCGAAGCTAGTAATTAAATTGTTTTATAATTTCGCGATTGCTTTCATCATGTGTAGTAAGATGGTAATTGATTGAATATAGTAGCAGTTACTTTTAACTTTGGTAGATGAGTTCTGTGTTGTTCGACTTGGAATTTATTGAGTGGATGGATTTTGTTAGTTCTCACTTATTTTGTGTTCAGGCATAGCGAAGTAAGCAACTCTTTAAATATATTTTCTTAATATTCAAATTGGCCAACATTATTAATGAGCAACAAATTTCATTTAATGGTTAAGTTTAAAAATGCCCTACCCCAATGTAGACGGAGGACACATGAGGAATAGTTTGTTCGCAAGGCCATTAAAGCCATTACTGAAATCTAACAATAGGAATTTAAATGAGGCTCTAGAATCAGGTAGATCTAAAACATTTTTATGACGACGCATTAAAATTCATGGTTGAATCATATTCTCGGATAGGTACTGAAGAATTGTAGTGTTAACTAGCATGTCCATTATCAGCCGTTCAGTGACACTTTAAGTGTGTCAGTTAATTAAATATGCCGGGGTAAAAGGCGCATATCTTTGTTGTCTTTCTTGGACCAACCGTTATTAGGAGAAAACGTCCATTCCTTCCTCTATGTCAAGATAGGACTAATCTTCTCAATTCGAAATGTCAGAGCAAGAACGACTTCCCAAAATTTCGTGGATTTAAGGGAAAGGTTCTATCGCATCCTCCTTATTCACTTGATATCAATCCCCATTATTTTCAGAAGGCTAGTTCACTGCGACTCAAACGAGTACTTTGCTTAAAAGCTGGAGCTATTTTCAAAAATGGGATAAAAATTGTAAGAGCAATAAGAAAGCGTTGCAAAATATGTTCTTCGCATTTTATTTTACAGCTATTTCTCTTTCAATTCGTATTAAGAGTCCTTTAATCATTGTAAGAACACTCGTATACTTTTCTTCATAGAATGAGGATGGACAATCAACCACACATCGGAAGGGTGGTGGTGGCTCTACGCGCGGGAGATCTGGTCGACGTGGTGGTTGTGGCGATCATCGATCAACAAAGGGTTCCGGCCGTGGAAGATCAGGAACTCCTGTTCCCCCTCCTCCTCAACAACTGCAACAACAACAATCACAAAGCTCTTCAACAACAGCTTCCACGGATCAGGGTGAAAATAATCAAACTTCAAGTATTCAACAGGAAAGCTCTAAAGTAACACCTGGTGATGGTGAAATTAAGCACCAAAGTTTGACATCGTCTGCAAAAGTGGATGAAACTAATAAGTCGAGTGGCTCTGGAAATGGAACTACTGATTCAACGATAGTGAGACCTGATGCATCAAGTCAACTTGAGAAGGCAAAGGAAGAGGTATGAACTTTACTTGGTGAATTTGATCATTTGGTGCTAGGTGTTCAGTTCTTCCAATGCTCAACAGTTGGTATCTTCGGGATACTGACTCGTTGCAAATTAGGTCACTGCTCAACCATCTCGTTAGGTCCTATTTGAACATTGAATTGTACTGGATATTTATTAAGTGACAATGAACAACATTTGTTTGTAAAGCTTTCCCTTTTTGTGTTTGCTTTAAACAGCTTGTGACAGCAATTTAATGCATGTAGCTCTTAGCCTTGTTAAATAAAGTCCTTCTCTAGCTTTGAAAGGTGTTTAACTTATTTTGTTCGAGGTAAGTGGTTTTCCCTTCCTCTCGGTTTTCAAAAATGATTTTAAACTTTATTTCAAAATGACTAAGGCTCAGGATGCGTCCACAGTTGCTTCGAACCAAGGGTAAAACAGCACGGATTCCCTTCTTAATATCTGTATAAATATTTAGTTATCGTCTCCAAAATATTCGAAATTAGCTCTCCTCTTCCGTCATAAATTTCCCGTTTCAACTCCTATCTTGTATTTTAATTTAATATACTTCCGTCTCACAAAGCCGTTGGTTGTATCTGTTTATTCATTAAAGATGAAATAATAAGCACTCTGCTGGAATATATTTTCTGATTTGTTCTTAATTTAAATGATGCCATAGCATTGAACAACAAAAACGACAGGCCTGAATGCCCTGCGCGCGCTTCATCACAAAGGAAAAATAATGTTTCTTTAGATGCAGGTCCCTATTCTAGCCAGAAGTGGGCTTTGTGCCAATTATAATTTGCCCTTGAGATTGATAAACTTCACATAGGCTTTGTGCTAACTGAGCGGAATATTTCACTTTTTTACTTCATTGTTGTTGGCGAATAGTGGCGCTATCAATGGTAAAACTGCGAATTCTTTCCTGCTTCATCGAAGGCAGGGAAGCTTCTGAGCCTGTTAAACTTCGACCGTATGAAGATTACTATCAGGAGTTTATCGAACAAAATATTGATAAACCAAGTTTTCAAGTAAGTCGAGTCAGGTTGGGCTCCGATTATTCTTAAAGAAACACGTTGGTTTCCCTTCTTTGGGTAATTCAGACTTCTCAGGAATGCACTTAGCATCTAAATCGATGGGTATTTGCGCTTTTTGTTTTCTTTATGCTCATTTGCTTTCTAAACCACCTCTGAAGTTTTCAAGGATGAATTTCTTTTTCAATCAAATCTTTTCTTTTGTGGTTTGAACTCCTTTGTTATTTTATCATTAATATTTTTTGGCATTTTTGCAACGATGCTCGCGCCATTAACAATTCCATGCAGTGCCTACTTCCTCGACTTTTTCTACTTCCACTTCAATATGTTGGTGGTGGTATTTGCTTTTGTTCTATGCCCTTCCGTAGGTAAAGTAATTTTCCGTTCGCACATCACTCTACCCGGACAAGCAGATGCATAAATGCATAGTCGAGGTTATATAGTTTGGAAAAATGAAAAGAAGCCGCGGCTTTCTTGATTTTTGCGTTTTTTTCTTGCTTTAGAAGAAATATCTATCTCTGCTCTGTCAAAAAGTATATTCAAGTGTCTTAAGTAATTGGTCATTCAAACGTTTGTTTTTTATTTGTGATGTTGCACAGTGTATTCAATACAATCTAATTGGGTTGTTTTCACTGGTTGCTGCAAATTTTACGGCATTTACACTAGAATGTGTGACTTTTCGTTAGGAGTTTAAATCTCGTATTTTTAATTACAATTTCGTTGTTGGGAATGGGTTCCAAACACATATCCGTTCTACCCCTTCTCTTTTGATAATTATGGGCTGGTTCTGATGTTCATTGAATGTGTGAGAATCTCAAGGATTCTAATATTTCTGACCGCTTTGCTACTGGCAAACTTCTGCCCAATTAAATGACTCATTGACAAAATCAGTTGTTCTTCATAGTGTCATCATTTTTGCAGTATATCTTCTATCAACTATCAATAGTTGGTTTGTACGCACGACGCCTTCGAAAAGTCACTTAAAGCTGATTGGTTTTATTACTTTATTGAAATTTCGCCTCTTATAAACAATGCGATTTCGTGATTTCCTCCTCAGACTACTCAGACGCCATCCTCATCGGCGGAGCCTCGTGGAGTTTTCACAGCCTCGCCTCATCCCCCCAGTAGTACGGCGACCAATGACACTAACCTGTCACAATGCTCCAGTTTAGTTACCTTTTCACCATATCCTCGTCTCGATGATTCCGCTATCAGTCGTCCGGGATTCTCAGAAGCTGGCACCACCAGTTCTGGTATCCTTCCCCCAAAAGGTATACAAATTGATCATTTATTTTCTATGAAAGTATCTGTAGTAAAATGTCCTCTGTGTCAAATGGTAAAGATTCTTAAAGTCCTAGTAAATGGGCAACTAAAATTTCAGTAGTTTTGTTGAAGATCAGGGTTTATTGAGTGTTCAAACAGAATGAATTTGGATGGAAGGCAAAATGGGGGGGGGGGGTAATAAGCTGAAAGGAACATATGCGCCGGGTTGAATCGGGTGTCTATGCCCATTATTTGCTTGCTGATTAGGCTATATAACTCATATTCATTTACAAGTTTAGGGATGAAAGAAGAGTGTCAGCATATTTGTGCTTATGTAATATTCTCTAAATGTCTCATTTAACGCTACACAAACCTTAATTAGCTCAAATGAAAACTAGATCAAGAAAAGCAAAATATATTTCGGACAAATGGAATTAATGAGAGATAATAGGTTGAGCAAAGGTCGTGTCAACTTATTTACCCTACATACTTATTTTGAATCCAAGCTTGGGAATAATTAGAAACGTATCGAAAATGTTCTAAGCTACGCCACAAATAAGCTAGAAGGTAGACTGAAACTAACATGAATTCATGAAAAGTGAGTACACAAGCAGGTGGGTAAACCATAAAATGGGGAGATGGAGACGTTTAGCGAAAATATTTACTTAACTAGTTGGGAAATGGGCTAAAAGTCCAAGTATATCGAGAACTAATTGTTAGTTAGCTGGAGTTGATCTAAATGGAAGTCGTCCACGTTTGCGTTCACGCATAATCAATGTCAAACATATCTCCCATAGTAGAGTGTTCATATTTTCTGCGGACCTTCCATTTTCCATACAAGGCTCTTTTCTGTTTCTGATTTTAGCTTTGAGTAATGATTTTCATTAGAAGTTTTATTATTACATTTAATAATTGCCCATTTTTATAGACCCGAGCTCTGCTAACGTACTGCCCGCAGGTTTATCGGAGCAGCTTTCCAGTCTCACCAAAACCGGTGCAATATCGGCTGAGCTTCTTGCTAGCATTCCACAATTCGCTTCCAGTCCTTCTACTCAAGCTCTAGCGCAGGTTCTCTCTCAGGCTCAGCTGCATCAGCAGACAAAGGCTGTTAGTCATGATCAACCCACCGATCCAACAGCGGCTGCTTACAGCAAAGCTATTCTAATTGGTGACTTCTGCACCGCTCAACAACTATCTAGGGGAAGTACGCCTTCTCAACAAACACCTTTGCCAACCACTGCTAATATGACTGGAACCAGTTTACATCGAGCTGGTAGGAATGTATTCTAATTTTTTTTTAAATCAATTCTTTATAAAAAATATGACTAATTGTAAAGTAAAGCTTTTAATGATACAATTACTATAGGTGGGAGAGTTAAAAAATCAGGGCATAAGTCCTGAGGATTGGTAGTTTCTATAATGCTCGCGATGCGGTGTATACTTCCTTCTCTTTGGAAATTTCTTTGATTAAGACTTTTGAGAACTTTCGGGTGAAAATTGCATCATATGTTCGTTTTCTTTAAGAATATTAAGTTTTATAATTAGGCATTTTTAAACCCCTTTTTTCAGTAATATATGCTGGCACAATGTATTTCCACGTTAAAACCCTCAACATAGTTTCGCTGGGTTCGAGAGAGATTGTTAGGCTAGAGATCTCGTTTCCGCTTTTATTTGATTGCATTGCCGATGTGTGGAGTAGCTATTACAGATTTATAAATTTGGTGTTCGGCTTGTCCCGATTATAATTGGCCGATGAAGATTGAGCCAATCATTGGAATTGACAGATTACGATAATTTAGAGAGGGACCAATCGTTGAATATCGGTTGACCTCGTTATCCCCTGTTTTCCCTTAGTAATGGCCTAAAAGTGGCATAGTGGTAAAGGAATACGTTCTCCTAAGCATTTTAATTGATAAAGCGGGGCAAAGTATTTGACCCCTCATCATGGGAGTTCCATAAAGAGTTATCTAAATAATCTATGAAGTTAGTATTATTCATTTTAGTTACCGGATTTTATGTTACTTTTCCATTAATGCGGTGTTTTTTGCTTTTATTGCTGAAATCTCATATCATTTCTAAAACTGCCGTAACAAGTTTAATTTTACCATATACCTAATATTTATTACTGCCCCATTAGGCGTTTTAAATCAACGTAATGCTAAATTGCCTTATCTCACAATTTCTCCAGCGGACTATACCGATCCAAATTACTTGAATAACCGAACAATTGATCCTTCAAGCCTTCCTATGCCAACGAAACGCGTGAACCTGGGTGGCTCTACTCCGAGCAGCGGTTCACGCAGTGGTCTAGGAGGAGGAAACATGCGTTCCTCACCTGGATCTGGTAGTTTCCATCACCAACAGTCCCTTCCACCACCTCCATCTTCGATGCCCCGGTATCGGCCTATGCCGAGTCAACCCGGTTCGACTAGTAAGTTAATCTCTTCTCCACTTCTACTTATCTATTTTCACTTACCCATCCATAGCTACTACTAAATTCAGACATTCAATACTGAATTTTGCTCTTCTAAATAGCCAAACTGGCTATTTTTTTACCCACTGCACTAACTTATATCCTTCCAACTTTTTTGTTTCCATAGCATTTGACGGGTAAGTATTAACCTAGCTTTTTCGTTGATTTCTCTTGTTCAGATAGATCGTAGTTTTGTTGTTTAATTTATCAGTGGATAAGCTGGTCAAACTAACGGTACTACTCAGTCTTTCAAATAAATCTGATTACTGAAGTTATCCAGGTTTATTTCCGTCAAAAAATCGATCTGCATTAGTTTCTTCAAACATCCAGGCTGTTTTTTTACCACCAATTATTACTGGAGTTTCTGACAGTATTAATGCTAGTGCAGATGAACTTAGGTGTGTCTAAATAAATCAGTATTTTATATTGCCATTAAACCTATTTCTCCCTTCTTTAAGATATCGATGGACCTAGACAACCACCCAGTAGGCCCCTCTCAGGTTTATCTCAAGGTGGAGGTATCTATGGCCCACAGCCGGGGGTATATGGAGGTGGGGATACACTGATCGCTACGAAACCAGCAGGTTACTACGATCTGACAAATATTAATCCGCCAACCAAGGTAAATGGTTCACTTTGTAAATCATGTTCTATTTTGACACATGAACATCTCTCTACTCACCCGATTTTGTGATGAAAATTGTTAATAGTGTCTGTGAGGAATGTGTATGATTACGCACTAAACTTCCTTGATTTTTTCGTTGTGAAATAATGAACTATTTTTTCACCTTTTGTGATGATGTTCTGTTTGACGGCTGTTTTACACCATGCCAGTTGCAGATAGTCTATATTTTCTATATGAGCATGATGGAATATACGTTCATATTTCTTTCCGGATAACCAAAGATCATCCTGTTTCCCATCAGTAGTCTTGGTCTTGCTTTGAGAGGTGCTTACGCTAATCAATTTCAATTAGAAAGGCTTACTGTCTGCCATTTTGGTAATGATTGAGATTTGGCATTCAAGTTGTCAAGAACGTGGGTCTGGTGGGGTTGTTTATCCCCATAACTAGGTTCCTCTCAGTGTGTGGATATGTATATCACTCTCACCCGATTTCAAATACTACTTTTTACACTAGGTACTTACTTGGAAGTTCGGGGCTTTCTAATTGAACTCTTGAAGAGCTCTTTTTGAATTCAAATCTTTGTGTTAAGATTGACATCACCCACTAAAAACCCACAAAGTAATTTAAGATCACTCAAACCTCCAAAGTACCTAATCCAAGATAAACATACTTTCGTAATCAGAATGAATTAGGTTAGTTATCTCCTCATAAAAATAATTGTCTTTCTTGGCTTATAGATTACAAAACCAAGAGTTTGTTTTATACGATTGGAAATGAATGAGTGAGGAAGGAGGGAGGGAGGGAGGGAGGGAAGGGGTAGAAAGAGGGATTGGGAAAAAGAGTAAGTTGTCAGTGCTGAAGGAGGCAAAAGGGGATTTGTGGGTCAGACAAAAAGAGACACAGCGGGGCAGTTGATTGATTTCGCGTTCTTTATTCGTTGCTGAATAATTAACACTTGATGCAAACTTGAGTCAGTAGACGATCACTAAAATGGTTAGGCATTATCACGAGTCAGTCCGCAGGTGTTGCATCTTCCTCAGGAAAACAATTGATTTTTTTATTTAAAGAATTCAGGGAATTAAAGTGAACTTGTGCATACTCAAACTTTTCAGAATGGTAAAAAGGTGCTAATAGATTTTTGGAAACACTTGACTTGTTCTTTTCTAGTATTTACTATTTTTTTAAAAATGGGTTAGGTCTTTTAGTTACCTTTGCTGGGAGAGAATTACCGTTTTCTTGCTATTTCTTCAAGTTTGAATCTTCATTTCAGGAAGTCCGCACAATTGAATTTTCGGAATTTTCACGCAAATAGCTTGAATTTTCGTGAAAAATCATTATTTTCTAAGCTTTTGTTTAATCGAATGTAAAATAACAAAGCCAACAGGTGTCATGTGCTTGCCTTTGAGTACAAAATTATATGAAGGTCCCAAGAGGCCCATTTTTGACATATCGTAACTTTTTTTATTATCTTGTCGTTATAACCGAAAGGGAAAATTACGGTAGAGTTTAGCGTGTTTAGAATTGGTGTGTCTGGATATCACAGAATGAAATCCGATTTACAATAACCTTTTCTTTTCCAAGAAGGGCTCAATAAATCTTGAATCCGGACTCGGTGCCACCCCAAGTGGGAGACCAGGTCTCGATCCCAAAGTAGAAGAGTACATTGTGCACGCCGCCAAGCTCTACCATGACGAGGTGGAACGCTACACCTCCCGAGATCGATCAGACTCCATGCGAACTCGCACCAGCAGTGAGACTTCCCAACAGATGCAGGCTGCGCTGGACAATGCACGACAACGCGTGCTGAGAATGGCTGTCGCGGCAGCTGCTGCAAATGATAGCGCCACAAATTCATCATCCACATCGGCGGTAGCAGGATATAACATTCCCTCAAGCTTCGCTGACTCCCAGTTGCCAAATGAACAGTTGGGCGGTGTTGGAGTTATGGATATCAATGAAATACTTGTAATTTGACTTTTCCTTCTGATTAGAAGTAATTTACCGAATCCTAGATAGTCATACTTTTGGAATATAAGTTTTGTTAACACTTTGTCTGAACTGTGGGAAGGTATTTTTGAAATTGGTGTAATTAGTGCTTGCTTCTGCTACTTAGCTTGCCTAGAATTAACCCGTCTGTTTGAACGTTCATATTATTTAATGTTGATAGATTGTGTGACCTCTTGTTTCATCGCGTTCTTTCGATCACTTTAAAGCTATCGTTCTGAGCACTATTTCTCACATTCAAGGCTCAATAGTTAGTCATATATATCTCCTCTGTTCCAATGGTCACTGTCTACTGAATTTATAAGCATGTATCTAATCTCTCTGATCTTTCATTTCAAAATATACTTCGATCACATGCTGACTCGTATTATCTGTTCTGTCATTATTCTGGCTAATAATATGATGATAGTTCGAATGTAGGCCCAGTGGTGTGAGGAGTGCACACAAATTAGGAGGACGGTAACCACTCCTTATATCAGGCGATATGTTCGTCTTCGTGGCTCTAGCCCAAAGTAAGGGATTGTAGTCATTTTTACTTTCGTCTTATATTACTTTATCTCTACGATATTTCTCATAAAAACCTATTTCGATCACACTTCTTACAGCACGCTTCTTTTTACTGGTTAATCCTGACTAAAGGCGCACTTTTCAGTCTCCTCCGATTTTCATAATCCGGTCAGATATTGTGTTCCAGACATATGTTCCCCCTTCATCAGCATTGATTTGGTCACCACCTAACCCTTAATGTTATGAGATTGATGAGGGATTGCCTAATAGTGGCTACTAGGAAGGCCTTTATTTTTGCATGAATCGGCCTTATTATGAGCTAGATATAATTAAGCAGGTCATTAATTCTCTTCAAATTCTCTTTACTTTTATTTTAGGCCAAATGCGGTCCCCAGTGCTTGTCCTTTATCGCTTCAACGGCAGCAGAAGCCTCCTCAAATCAACCAGGAGGTCAGTCTGCCACCGAGGGTCTCAACCTCTTCACCTCCCGAACAGCACCTCCTAGACAGCCCCCTCCTCCCTCCCTTTTGGACAGCAACATTCCACCACACCAGCAATTCACCCCTTCCAATACCTCAGCTTCAGCCATCCCTTTGCCGCGTTATCGCAAATTGGCCAGTGGTTCCTCCACCACTGGCGTTGCTGGTGGACCGCCGGCTACTTTTAGCTCTCCCCCGGGCCCCACTATCTCTGCAGTTTCATCGATTCCTCCCCAAAGGGAATTCTTTTCTGGGCTGGCGGATGACAGTGGATATCATTTGCCACCGCATCATTCTTCGTTTCACCCACAACAAATTCCTCGATATCCACTCCTCATGAGGGCTAGTGCTACAAGAAATGTAAGTTTTCCGCTTCCTACTGAAAAGGATTGGCTACCCTGTTCCCTTAAGCAAAGTAGTATAAAAAATAGTTCTCGAATAAATTTGAGGCATTTACTTTAGTTTAGAGTTTAATTCCACTCGAACGTTTATTTTGTGCATCAATAAATGATGAGTGGGCACCAAAATACTCTGTGTTTATGAAGTCTACGAAATTAAGAATGAGAGTTGGTTAACTACACAATAAATTATAAAACAGGCATGAGAAATCACTAGTGAACATGTTTTTTGTTACGCTCATTAAAGAGTGGCTATCTTAGCTTCTGTTTTGTTTAGGGTTTTCGAAAGTCTACAAAAGTTGTTTCCTTCAGGAGATCTAACTGATAGCAAAAGAAAAACCTGAGATGTGGCAAAGTGTAAAGCTAAGGCTACTTACTAATATCAAGATAACTGGGAGATGAGTTTTTCACAGGTTCATTTAGTGACTTCAGTTATTGGAAGTATGTGCAGGTTACTTTATTACTATTCCAATTCTATTCAAACCGTCAACTTTCCTTCTCAGAAATTGCGTACTTGTTAAAATATGCCGAGATCTTGTTGTTTCGTCATGCTTTAGTGTTTTCCTTCTTCCTGGGATAATACATTACTAATCTGCCAATCTTAAAGCCAGGGATGACTGATTGCTATCCCATAGCCGCCTAACTTCCATTCCCAAATCTCTAAAAGTACACCTCAATGGATATTTTGGATGCTTTTAACTGTGCGGTTTTCCTTTTCGATGATATGGGGCAGGATTGATAAAACCATAAAGAGAACGGAGTTGATTAGTTAAATTTAGCTTTCATCCTTATCAACTGAGTAATAATTTTGCTCGTCTATTTGATCGAAATCTACAAATTCATTGTTTGGTAATATTTACGCTTTGAAAGTTGATATAACGACTCTGGCTTTATTGAGGTTACTTAATTCGTACGATTTGTCTGCGATTCCGGTATGTCTTTCGCCCACTATCCATGCACTTTGTAATATATATTTATCACTTCAATCTCCAGCTTGAATCAGTTGGTTTGCTACCCGAAGAGATCGCCCGTAAGAATTCTGCTCCACGTCAATATCAACAGACAATATCGTCTTCAGGGACAGCACCAGTTAGTTCCTCTCTGGTCATCTCTTCCTCAACTGCTCCGTCCTCAACAGCTGCACCAAGCTCCTTCCGATCTCCTGAATCTATCACCACTACTGGTACTTCAATCACAAATCCCGTTTCCACTACCATTATTGGAACTCTTCAAGAGACTATTGAGAAAGCTATTACGGACGGAATTATTGTACAGAGGGGAGGACAGGATGTACCAAAGATTGATCCCTCGATAGCGGAGGCTAAAAGTGTCAAATCCATACATCCGTCTGTTAGTCTCTTGAAACCGGAGAGTGACAGAGGTGGGTTTAGTTTTACAAAAATAGTCTATTTAAAGCAAGATTTATAACCCCCGAAGAACCTTTTCCCAGTCACTTATTGTTTAGTTACCTTCTGATCACGATATCTAATATCATTTTAAGTGATCTTCCTATGCAATTCTTATTGGTAAATGATTGACAAGGAGGCACAAATGTGATAATGACTTCAAGGTTTGTATACCGAATATCGGGACTCATCTAAATATTTCTTGAATCATTCTTTTTCTGATCATTCAGGGTAAAGGAGTGAACCGAAGCTCGCTGATCATTGACTCTGAAGTATACCAAATATGAGAGATGGTATTTGTTTCAGCATAAGTTTGGTTGGCTAAAACCTCCTATTGCAGTGCACTAAACTGCTCTTCCCAATGTGCTCGCAGTTGGAAATCTGGCGAAATATTGAAGAAAGTTTCTCCAAAGCTATAAATAAGGGAGGTGGTGGTCTATTTGCGCTGTTTCGCAGTTTAACAGACAACACAAAGGGGAGCTTTTTTTACTTATTCTCTATCTTAACTTGAAACCTATAGAAAATGTGAGAAATCGACTCTTATCACATTGCAGAGATTGTGAAAGGCAGATATTCGAAGATTGAAATTTTATTAAGGGAACCCTATCACATCAAATACTTACTGGAATGATGTTTTTGTGGCTTTTTATCATTCTAGAAGCAGCCAGAAGAAATGATTAGTGCAAACAATTAATTTCATTTAAATAATATGACTATTTATCTCAGTATCTGCATAAACGGTAGTGTGAGGGACTATGCTCTGAATAGAATGCTTGATAAACAAGTGATTTATTGTTTGCAGACACCCCAACTTCCCGTTCACCATCAACCGGTGTTCTAACCAGCCCAACAATGCTGGTATTCCCCAAAAAACGCAGTCGCCTGCCAAGCAGTTGCAGTTCTGCTGCTCTTAGCGCACCTGGAAATAGACCCACGTCCCCATTAAGGTCAGGTGGTGGAGATGTGCCCACACCTACGGGATCAGCTCCGAGTGCGTCTCCCGCTTTGTCTACACCTGAAGAAAGGGCAAGAACATCGTCTACCTCAAAGTCTCCCACAATGGTTCCTCCCTCTGGAGTTACTCCCATCTCACCACCGAGTTCCGCTGATTCCCCTGGAAATCTGCAAATCTTTATTCCGGTAGGTAGATGCAAAGATTGGGTTTTAAAATGGGAGGAAGAGTCAACGCTCATAGGTCAATCAAGATTTGAGCTGTGAAATCGATAATTTACTTATACATCGATCTAATCAATAGTCTAGTTTTAACTAAGATCAAGCTTCGACTTTTCTATTATGATTAATGTTTTTTGTATTACTTAGTTCCCTGTTTACACTTCCGATAATCTCAAATAAGATTAACCTAACTGCCGAAGGTATATGTTGATTGTGCTGGTTTTAATATGGCAAAATTAAGAGGTTGCAGAAGTCGAGTTTCTCATTATACAGTCTCCATGATGCTATCCTAATCTTATTATGATTTTAACGCTTTTTAGAACGGCCTGAGGAGCTATTTCTAAGACAACTGATTAAGAAGTTGTCGCGTGAAGATAACCAACTGTTGAATGAACTAAATTATTGGTTTCTAAGAGCCAAAGAGGTTTACGAAATAATCATATGCATACAAAAGGTTGAAGGTAGTTCTGAAGCTCATCTGAAACAGGCTAGCAATACACTGGACTGGGCTGAGCTGAGTTCTGTTAATTACGACGTTTCTACATTTTACGTAACGGTGCTCTGAGACTATCGGAGCAGTTCTAAGTCTATATGAAGCCTTGGGCTTATATAAGCGTAATGTGTGTTCGACTACAATAACCAGTTCCTTTTGTTCCCTTATTTTCTCTATATTGTTTTTAAATAGCCTGAAGAGGAACCGTCCCAATTCTCGCCACATCATGAAGGACGCCATTCGACATCGCTCTCGCGTCAAACGTCAAATTTAAAATCTTCCATTGGTGGCGGCGGTTGTGTCACAAGTCCCACTCATACTAACGAGCCAATCGGCGTAAGTCCACGACAGCACAATCCTCCATTGGCCACATCGCCACCCCAGCAGCAACAGCAACCTCATAAAACACCCCAGTCTTCATCATAGTGACTGCCCATTTATTGCCACTCCCTGATATATACTTCCTTTCATATATAATCATTGACATATTTCTCACTCTCCTTTTGTGTAAGTAAATGTAATTTGTTAGTGGTGCGCTTAGATACTCTTCCTTATATCCTTACTCTCCCGTTTTTCCTGACATCTCGATATTGTGCGCTTAGATATGTACGCGTTTTGCATAGAGCGTTAGCGCGCGACGACAGTGTTTGAGTTTACTTTGCATGTTTGTTCCTGCTTTTCGTAAGGACTCTAATCAATTTACGACTAAAGAGATATCTTATTTGACAGAATGTTCTTAATACCGTTATTAAGCTCTTGAAGCAAAACCCAAACGCTATAAGGCAGTTTCTTTAATGGCAAAATTATGAATGGTTTTAGGGCGCCATTTTGGGAGTTCCTATCCTATCTTATGGTAGTGCAAAAATTAGCTTGTCATTTCGGACTTTGGAAAATCCTGTCATGATGCTAAGAGAGTATTTTATTGGGTTCATGAGATAGGAGCATGAGGAGAAAAAGACCAAGCATCAGTAAATAAAGACTCATATTGTTAGAGCGGTTTGGAAATTGCTATTAAAGACATGAAGTCAACTGATTGAAATTTTTTCACCATTCTATTCAACAACTCCTCTGTACGAAGTCTAGGTGTTGGTTCTTCTACGTGCATATCAAGTTCGGCTGAGTGTGATGCCGATGCTAAAATATGGCCATTTATTAATACTGATTCCACAACCATTGATTGTTATTTGCAACTCCTAAAACTTAAAATAAGCGAGTCAAAAGATTGAGATATTAATTATGCACATTTACTGTATAAAAAATGTATAGTTCCAACAGTCTTGGTAATTATTTTCTGTTTTGCTGAAATTTTCTACAAAGAGATAAAATTTATTAAGGCATTCGAAGTAATTGATAAGAAATTGAAATAGTGCTTTTGGTCAGTGTGCAATAAACCGAGAACAGAAAAGACATACCTGGGTGAGGTTCAAACATTTTCAGGGAGACTTCTGGCAAAAATTATCTGCATATACTACCAAGACTAATATTAAATGGGAAAAAAATAAGTCCGATTTGAGGTCTGGGAGAAATAGGCATACGTTATCACTCTAATATTTTGCAATTGTACTCATAATGCGACTATATAAATGGACTAAGAGTTTCTTTGATAGCACTTGGATTATTATCACTGGCAAGAGTAGAGGAGACAACAGAAAATAAGTAGCTTAACTTCCACGGCATGCAAAATGCAAACTCTGGGGATATATGACACCACTGCACAAGCTTAAGTTAAGTTAAGTTAAGTTAGTATTCAAATAAAAGAGTTGAACACATCTCTATTATGTCAAACCTTTAAATTATATAATCAAAAATGACTGTGCTTAAAAGAACAATAATGCCAACTTTTGGTTTTCTTTAAAATATGGCGTATTATTTTTATAAACGACACACCCATGGGTCATATCGAACTCAACGTATTAATTCACTGAAATTTAAGAAACTCACCAAATCGCCAATGAAGTAAAAAATTGGATACGAAAAGTAAGTTAAGTACCAATTTATAGCAAATTAAAAAGCTGATTTTTAGTTTTATGCTTTTAGCTCCCTCTAAACTCAAGATAAAGTTTCAAGGGATATATCCAAAGAGTTCTGTATTAATATATATTTTCTTACGCGCACGGAATATCTTATTACTGAAAAGAGCTTTAAATGAGAGTATTTTAATGCTATTTATTTAAAGAATAAACAGAGTCTCGTTTCAATTACTCAAAAATATATTTTCTAGCCAATACGGTTAATGTAGCCCAAGCGCGTCATTTGGTTACTCTGACTGAGTCCTTTCGGCAAAATGTTCCGAAGAAGGGGTGATAGAGAAAAGACAAGTGCAAAGGGAAATGTTAACGACCCTTTTGGTCTTGACATCGATCCAAATGATTTAAAATTTGACGAATCTGCACTGGAAAGGGAATTAGCTGAAATGATGGGTAGTGATGATGGGGATGAACTAGAATCTGATGATGAACCCATGTTTAAATCCAAATCTACTCTTCCAAAGTCAAAGGCGAGGACCTAATTATTTTCGTATTTTTTATTTACTTTCGGTTAAAAATTATAAATAATGGAATTTACGTTTTAATAATGCTTCTAACTTGCTAACCCCCGGCAATTTAAATTCTAATCCAGCCTCAACCCCCTAAACAGAAAGACAGTGACGATGAGTTGATTCAGGAGTTACAGTCTAAGTTGGAAATTGATGACGATGATGATAGCGATGGCGATGATAAAAGATATGAATCTCACCAGTTCTCCTCCGCTGAAGAAACACACAAAACTAAATCTGTTGCTCCTCCTATTCCATCATCTTCTTCCCCTGTGACCAGCGAGGACCTTCAAACAATCCTTGATAGAAAGCAGGCATTTGAAAGCGCTATTCATTCTTTGAGAAGTTCAAACAATATTTCTGATGCTGACAATGCATGTTTGCGCCGATACGAGCGCCTTCTAACATCAATTAACGCCATGGCAACTAAAGCTCAGAATAATATTCCTATTGATTTAAGTGAACTTCCACCCCCACCACCGCAATCTCAGCCTAACGCTCAACCATCCGATAGCCATCCTTCTCAGCACGTATGAGCTTCTTAATCCCTCCATATTCTTTCCCAATGTCTTATTTTTGACTGAGTGTACGATGTTCTACCGCTTTGTAGACCTCAACAAAGAGGAAGACCGGGGAGAATATAGTCTTGGATTATATTACTGGCGAAGGCGGCAACAAAGTCTCTGAAATACAGACGGCAGGAGTTGTTAAACAATTGAAAGGTCGACTTATGGAATATAAAGTGAGTTTAAAGAGTAACTGCTCTGAAGGATTTTAATTCTATTGCTATTCGAGTGGTGAATTGGTATAGTGTCTTAGAGTCACATAATTTTAGAATATACATTTATCCACTGTTTTATCATTTTTCAATCTCCATCGAAAGTTTCAATATTGGATCTGGGTATTTCTTATCTTCTCATTTGTAAAAATTTACCTTGATTATTCTCTCATTAACATTTTTAGTTAATACAGAGTGCTTAATTTCGTACATTATTTGTGAGTAATAAATTAAATGTTTACCCTTCGGCTTTCTTTTTTGACGGTCAACCCAAAGCTTATTGAAACTTTCAACGTTGCAGTCTTATTTATTTTGTGACTATTTCAATAAAATTCATTTTTAAATTAAACTTTTAAGTCTACATAATTTTAGAGTTTAGGTGATCCCGTTTCACAATCATTTTATCTGCACGATAGTGGAAAACTCACACGTGCTTTTGCATTCAATCTTACTTCTACGAGAACTCCCTAACCCCCTTTACACGTTCTTGTTTCATTTCAAATAGCTGTTATATCAATTAATAATCCTTTGAGGCCGTTTAATTGGAGTCATAAAAGCAACTCTCCAATTGTTATGTTAAGAGCAACCTCTTAAGAACTATTGTATTGTTTTTTCGGGCATTTTTTTCTGTTTGTCTTGAGAAAAGACGTTTGATCTCGGTTTGTTTATGCTGTTTTTTAACAACTTTAAAATGTCTAATTATACCAGAAGCAGTATAGATCTCGTCTTATGACAAATCGGAAAACTATGTACTTTCACTTTAGAGCCTCTCAATACTTATTATTTTAGGTATCGTTTGTTTGAAAAAAATCTTAACACAGATAATGTTGATCGATAAAGGGCTAACTTTTAGATGCCATCTGAAAACCATTTGGTAACTGAGTATATCTTATAACATTTGTGAAATATTGCAAGTAAGTGAAAGAATTCAAAGAAGTGGTGGGTTGGCAATAATTTTTTTGCTCATAAATGTCTGTTAATCTAAATAAAATTTTATCCTTTATATCACTATTGGTTTCCGTCCCAAGGTTCGCTCACTTCCCTCCTATGCGTTCTAGTGAACTCATTTTTACGAACACAGGAATAGCATCGTAGGGCTTTTGATGGGAAACTTGGCTTGCCTGTTACCAACCGGTAGATTTGATAATACCACCCAATTTTCATGCACAATTGTGTATCGAACCCATAACCTCTGGTTTGGCATTTCTATTCATTTGATTTAACCCATGCTTTAAATATACTGACTCTGGGAATAAGTGTAAGGTATGTGTTGTCCAGTAAACTTACTTCGTGCCTTTTACCTTTTTGCTCAGTTGTCGTAGTTGAAACGTTATTGACAAGCCATTAGTCTTATCAGGTCGATTGAAAGTCCGCAAGCGTGACGTAATGACGTAAATGAAAAAGTTAATAAAGGAGCTTTTCGACTTCTATTTAACTGAAAGGTGCACTTTTTACCGAATGGGGGAGAAAAAGTTTCGAATTTAGGAGTTGGTCAATGGGGATTAATACATATTCAGCTGAAAGATAGGTTTAACAATAAGTATGTGATAAGATCGCCGTTCATCCTAATTTCCGTGTATGTTTTATTTTACCTTAATATGCAGTCGAGAATACAATGGTAGCAACATCAGAACCTTAGATTCTGCTCCTCTCCCTCCTCCATGAGGTAGACCTTGCTAATGTTATTTCGTTTACGGGAGATCTATGCACTTCAAATTAATGTCTCCTAACTTGGCAGATCCAACTTGTTTATTTTTCCCCTAACAGGCTGCAGTTGCTCTGGCCCAAAAGGAGGGCAACAAGAGGCGTGAAATTGAGCTTATGGTCGCGGTTAATGCCTTAGTCGAATCTATTCCTCAAATCGAGTCAGGTGTAGAGGAATTCGATGAGGATAGTATGCCTCCACCCCCTGATCAATTCTCTCTTCCACCAGATGTCCTGGCTGAGGTCATTGGAAGTGCTCAAACGCCACCATCCAACGACACTCAATCAGCAACCCCTTCAGCACCGACAGTTCAACCTCAACGTGTTGACCCCGCTGTTGCTGCCCTGGCCAAAGTCGCTGCTTCTACTGTGGCTAGTAAGGAATCTCTTATGGCTCGAATACAAATGCTTAAGGTTGGTTTGGTGTTTGAAATTGTATGTAGTTTTACTGTATTCTTAGATAGTGCACTGATACGTATATTATGCTCCATAGAAGATATTCTATACTTGAAACTAACAACATTGGGTGAAAAAAGTTATAGCTAATACCCCATCCGATATTTTAAAATAATTTCTGTGTGGAAAGGTAGCAGTAAGTTTAGATAGGATATAACTTTACAGTTATGCAAAACTGGTCAATATTTCATCCTTCCACTGAAAATTTCATTGAATATTTTCTTTTTTTTAATGGAGGCATGGACTGATTCATTTTGTTTTTATCGTGCTAATAAATGAAATAGTCTACCACACGTGTATGCATAGGAGTGATACATGAATTCGAATACTCACGTGACCATTTACGTAATTGTTGGAGTCTATTTTGGGTGTACTTGAAGATATGAGAATCACCAAAATGATGACATTTGTTCGTAGGAGGTTATGCAATGTTGCAACGCGCCGGAAAATACGCTGTTTCCAGAATCCTTGTGGGGATAAAGTTAATTCTATTTCTACCGGGCTTCTTCCATACGCGATACTATTGTCGCCGGTCTCAATTAGTTAAATTATCAGATTTATCAACTGTTTGTTCTTTTAATATCAGAAAAACAGATTTAACCAATCCATCACTTTTATTTACTGGCAAATCAGTAGTGACGCTAACAATCTCTCTGAAATTTGAGAAGTTGTGCCTCAAGTTTAAGCTTTGCATTGAACTATGAGCACTAAGCGTTATGGCAACAGCCTAATTATTTCAGAAGTTGGTTGTAATGAAGGTCCCTCAATGCCTTGACCTTTATTTACTACTGCTGGCTTTTTCACTCCCTACTCCACCGTTATTCCACTTCTTTCCTTGGTTACAATGAGTGGAATTCTTTGCGGTATTACGCGAATAGGAAATATTCACCATAAAATTTGACTTATGCGTAAAGTTTATTTCAGTTAACTTGAACCTACAAAGTAATGCTTAACTACAGTTTTATCCGTTTTGAATTAAACATGAGAATGGCGAAATAGCTTGCGCTGACTTGTCTAACCTCTATGCAACTCTTTGTTTTCTCAATTTACGCGCTTAGACAATTCCTTGGTATCGATTTTCTAGTAGTTATCTTCTTATCGTCATTTCCGGACATTTGTTAATAATCGATAGCAAGGATCCTCAGGCAGCAAATTTTTAGCCAGATAATGTCTCTATTGTCGCATCGGTTGTTTATCAACATTGGAATAACCTCGAAAGCAACTAGTATCTCATCTTAAAATTTTAAACAGACATGTACACCATTCAAGTACTTGTGAACTTGTGAAATTCACAAATGTTAGTGTTTAAAAGCCTTAAACTAGTGGTTACAATGAGTATAAAGGAAAATTACGCTATATACAGGGTGTTTGAAATGAATCTTCCAGAGCAATATTTGGTGATTTTTTCTAGGTGTTCGCGAGAATGAATAACTGGGACTTAACTAAATCGTGGAAGAAAATAACATTGGATTGTAATAATTCGGGTATATTATATCCGCTGCTCATTGCGCCTTGACCACAAGGCATTAAATGTGGAATTAAGATGGAGATTACGGGGATGCTGTGAGTATAGAGAAATCCATACTTTTTTGCCATCGAAACCACTAATTTGTTAAATATCCCTCTTAAATATTAACGCTGATGGTCGAGATTTATAAGAACTATTTATATAGGTATATTCTTTGGTCCTTTTTAACCGTTGTTTAAACCTCCTTTAGGCAATGATTCAAGGTTCAAATGACCTTCAAAAGCGAATGTATCAACGAGCATTGGACAATTACTCCAAGGGTCTTCGGGCTTTCGAAGCCGGAATCAAGTACGATTATGGCGGACTTCCCCCTCTCCCTGGATGTCCACAGTTCACCTCTGCAGCACCCCCTCCCAAACGTCCCTCGGCAGGAGGACCACCAGGAGTGCAGTCGGCCAGTTCCAACCCTTCAACAAGTGGAATGTCTTCTAACCAAGCTCGTACCTTGGAACTCCTTCAAAAGCGGCAGGCTGAATTACGTTCGGCTTCCGCACACTTCAAGTCGACTGGAGATATAGCCAAGGCGAAAGAGTATTTGCGTCAATCACTGGGAATGAATAATATGATTAGAGCGGTGCAGGCAGGATTGACTGTTGACTTGAAGCAACTCCCTCCGGCTCCCGGAGCTCGTGCAGTGAATTCTTCATCTTCCGTTGCTGGCCCGGCAATTTCCAGTCGACCAGTCTTGTCGGGAGTTGCTTGCGACCCTCCGGTTGAGTTTCAAACGGCCTTGATTAATGCCGACAATGGTACATAACCTAGTATTTCAGTTTCATTGTTATTTTTTCCATTCTTATTAGCTAATCAAAACAATACTCATCATTGAAATCATTTCAAGCCTACAAAATGTCAGAAAGTTGTGGGTACTACACTTCAAGATTTTTGGGCATCATAAGTGTCTTAGGAGTTGATAATATTTATATGCTTTCAAGATAGATGAATAATAGATGAATGATAGCGTATTTTTAATAAGTTCATTCTTGTAATGCCCGGGGACATGTGTCAGAATTGGAATTAGGTGAAACGTTTCTGTGTGCTTTTAAGGTTAATCAGACGGTCCCAATTATGGCAGTAGCTGATTACATAATTAGTCTCTTTGTAAGACATGTAAATATTTCAATTATCATGTTAACTGTTCTGAAAGACTGGTATGTACACTTGATTCCAGATTGTTTCTAGTTCTTACAATGTTACGGAATAGATTCCCTTATTGGGTCTGTGTAGTTTTAACTAAGGTATATTAGGCTTGTTTACGTATAGAAATAAAATCCAACATAAATTTTTCCTAACCTAACTAACCTCTTCTAACAATTCGCAGATATTGAGTCGTTTTGTTAGTATGAACAGATTTTTATTCATCATTCTTAAAGCAAATATTGTTTGTCGTAAAAATGAAATTTGTATCCCTTTTTATACTGCAGTAGTATATATGTTGTTTGCAATGCTAGCTTTCTTTTAGATTTCCTTATAAATTTTAGGATTTTCAAACTTAACTGCAAATTCGCGCAATTTTGATCTGCAATAAAAAATTAGAAGACACTCTACTGAATATGAATCAGTAATATGACTTGTTCATTTTTACTTTGTTCGCTTTTTCAGATCCAGTTAAAATCTGTGACCGAATAATTGCTCAGTTGGAAGAACAAGTGAAGGAGGCTGAAACTCTCTCTAAGGACCACCGTGAAGCCGGCTTATCCAATCTCGCTGATAAATTCTATGATTTAGCTGACGTCTCACTCAAGTGGATATCTCTAACAAATGCCTACAAGTCTCGCAAAAAGGTGCCCCATTATTCCTTTGAGAAGGCCAACCTCTCCCGTCTCAATATGAATCCAGAACTTGGAGATAACGTTCTTGAGGTGACTCCCTTGAGGGGAATATCATTCCCTGTTCCACCTGGTATTAGTGGACCTCATGGATTAGATACTTATGTCACTATGGAACTACCTTTTCCCTCATCTGAAAATCCCCAAAAACACTCCACTGAATGGGCTCGTCATACAAACGAACCTTCGGATTTTGGTGGCTATCAAGCATCGGCTAGGTTTGAGGTTAATAGAAAGGCTAGATCCTACGAGCGTCTTTTGAAGGGAGTTAAGGCACTAAAAGTCACGGTAAGCTGTTGTGCGGCAGATGACTATTGAGGGACCTTCAATTTCTTCACTTCTTCGGTGCTTTGTAGGTCTTTTACAATCGTGGCTTACTGAAGAAACCGGCCCCATTAGGAACAATAACGGTTAAACTAACGGAATTGGTAGCTAATGCTACTCATACTGCTTGCTATGAGTTGATGGATGGTCGAAAAGCAGCTGGTGGTCTTTTGGAGTTGAGAATAAGACACAGGACTCCTCTTGAGGTGAGTGTTTTGACATGCTTGAAATTGCAAATAAAAGGAAAACGGAAGTTCTAAGTTAAATTAGCTGATAAGGAATAATAGGAAAGGGAAACTCTCGGGACAATCGAACTTCCAGCTTCTGCCATCTTCATTAGGCATTCAGAAGGTTGGATGTGAAGGCGTTGATACTCGTGCTATTATTATATGAGCGTGTTACATTCTAGGAGTTAGAAGTAAGCTTTGACGATTCTCATATTTATTTCAAATGGCAGGAATTTTTTTAAATATTTACTATTAGCTCTTTAGTTGACTTTGGGTTTCGCAGAAGGGAGGAGCATAAAGTCACAAAATGTCGAGGGGGGCAGAAGAGGGTTTTGAAGATGTAACAGAGACTGACAGACAGAGGTAGAGAGTAGAGTAAGGTGAGTACTGTGGAAGTTAGCCGAATAAGAGATTCAATCGGGTGATGTTAGTTTGAGGTCAACTGCTAGTTTATTCATTTTTTGCCGTTTGAGCATATGTTGTCAATGGTGCACCTCACTATTATCATATATCAACACGTAAATTATGGTTAGCATGTGTAATGAATTTGTCAAAGAATCGCTATATTCCAAAGTACTTAGCACTTTTCCCCGTTTTATTAACTAGCTACGCAAATGATAGAAATAGAGAAGTAGGGAATCACATAGTCTGAACTACTCGTAGAATCCTGGCCAGGATCTATCTTCTTTCGAAAATACTTGGAAAAGAAATCTTTTCTGTTGTTGTTGTTGATAGAAAAGTCACATTGGTCATCAGCACGAGACAAAAGGGGAGAGCAGCAATTTTAATGGAAACAGCGAAAACGCAATTTTGATTAAAAGGCTTAATTATGTTATACCGTGTTAATTTAACACTTTTGATTTTGTTCCTTTTGAAGCACAGCTTACAAAATTTGATCTTTTAGCAATGGCATGATTTGTAATTATGTTTAACCATAGCTTTATTTGGAAATTTATCGAGTTATCTAAATGAGGCTAAGGTATTCTATCTTTCCGATTTTACTCATTTTGAATTTGGTATTCTGAGCTTATAGGGTTGATCCAAGTGTCGGCATTCCTTGGTGAATTTTTCCTTAAGGTCATTTTTATGAGTGTTTTAAATGAAGAGTTTAAAAATAAAAGCCTAAAGCGAATTAATTTATGCAAAAATGTTATCTTTCTTTGGAACTCTTAAAGATAAAATAATAAAAGATATTTTTGTTGCTTTTGTTTATTTATCTTTTCTATAATTTATTAACGAGTAGACCTTTAATTTTACAGATAGATCAATTATTCCACAGAATCTTGTAATCACTTGAATTTACACTCAAAGAGGCTCTGTGCAAAGCAAAGATTTTGCTTATTATTAATCAGCACTTAAATCGTAAATTTTTAAGTGCTAACGCGTAGATTGAATAGGGTGTCTTGTGCAAATAAAGCTTAATGAAAATTCGGAATTAAATTAAACTAATTTTTTTTGCAGGGAACCAAATTCAGTGCTTACGAAAAGCCCTGGATATGTGTGTCAACTCCGAAGCACTAGATGTGAAGAATGGGAGGAGAGGGGGCCGAATTCTTTGTGATTTATTCTTAAACAAGAACTTTTGAAAAATCCTCATTAAATGACTTTATTCAGATTAACGCCTTATTTGGTGTCAATGATTGGAATTGTGAGGTAATAAAGGAAAGACAATCAAAGAAGTTCCAGAATACTGAAGATATCGAATTAAATAATTACGTGGTTATCGGAGCTGTTTCGCAGTAATTAAGCTTATAAACGTTCCTAAGATGAATGAACTGCTTTCACTTTCAACCAAGCCCTACTTCTGCAATAGTTGTCTAAAATTAACATCATCTTGGATATTAAGTGGACGCGCTTCGATAAGCATCCTTACTATTTTAGACTAGCTACAAAACTTAGAGCTAATTAAAGTTCATAGTGTACATCATTCACTAGCAGAACAGGGGAATTTGAAGGTGGTTTGGATAACGGAAAATCCAATAATTAGATTTTCATATTTATTAATGTACCAAAAGGTGCTTGCATCAAAATAAAGTTGTTCTAGCCGATGTTAAGACAAAGCTCATTCTATATTTGGATACATTCAAAGTGATCAATATCAGCTTATGATTGTATGAATATTTTAGTTCTAATTTTATTTTTACATTTCAATATCAAGATTCACTATCTTTAGATCGAAGTTACAAATGTAGTGAATTGCTTCACAAAAAAGACTTGACTAAACCTCAACAAGCTCTATGATTTGGCCATTCAAGTATGAAATGGCTCCTTAGTAATAGTAACTAGTGTTTGGCGTGAATAGCGCTTAAAAAGGGTTGTGTCGTTGACACAAGGCTTTGTAATAAAAGTACCATGTGGTTTACGCTAACCATGGTGTAGTTGTCAATTGCCTGAGAGATCTTTGAACTCACGGTCGCACATGGTCCATAGTGGGATCATCGGTACGGCCCAACTTGGTGGCTGGGTGATAAGCACTAACGGTTGTTCAAGAATACTCAAGTGCACAAAAGATTCTTTGATTTAGCCACTTTGGCGTAGTATTATAAACATATCTAAATGAAGTTTAAATACCGGCGCATAAGTAAAAGACAAAATAAAATAAGCAAATTTTCAAATAAGTTCAAGCCAAAAGATATATTTAAAAAACAATCATGCACAGAGTATGGAAAGGCAAATGAAACTAAATAACTACAAAAAGAAAAATGCGAAATAGCGATCAAATAGGGAAAAGAGAGCAAAAAAACCGGAAGAAAGCGGGAGCAGATATAAGGATTGCAGATGTTCACAGAGGGCACATACCACCTCCCTCCACTGACCACGCTCATTGGGTCACTGGGACGTGGGCGATGAAGTGGGGGGATATAGTAGTGGATGGAACTACATGCCCACCTCCACCACATTAAGCAGCGGCGGCTCTTCAAGGTGACTCACCATGCGCACCTGACGCGCGCACCACATTGGTCAGCAGTCAGCACTGCATCCTCCTCGTCCTAGGCACATTGGCAACTCAACTCAACGCAACTCAACTTTCCACCACCTGCTTCGCCACCACCTCCATTGGACCCATTGGAGGGTGTGTAAAAGGCAAGGCAATGGGTGACAAGTTGCGAGCACGCCAGGATTCGAACCTGGAATCTTCTGATCCGTAGTCAGACGCGTTATCCATTGCGCCACGCGCCCACACCCACCCGCAAACTCTACTACTTCTCCCGCAACCATCCCACACTCACTTTCACTCCCACTCCCCGCCTCTGTGCCCCACTTCCTCGCGCCATTATGAGCACTTGGAGGTAGGAGATGGGAGATGAGGAGAAGGCCAAGGCAGTAGGACAAAGTCGGGGAGAAGTGGGACAGTGAGTGCGGGTGGGTTGCTGCTGCTGC
>UZAE01000052.1:0-45675 GCA_900617975.1 Rodentolepis nana | reverse complement strand
TCTGTGAAGCCCGAAGTCAACTAAAGGGCTAATTATACCTATCATAACGCCTGGCATTTGAAATAAACTTAGGAATATTGATGGCCTTGTAATAAGATAAATTAATTTAGCTAGTTCTATGAACAATTACTCAACCAACTCTCTTAAGATAAAAAGAAAAAACTTTAGAAAAGTGCTGAGAACCAAATGACGATAAATTGGTTAATCAATGAGACTGGTCTAATGCTTTACAAATCGAAAATTATCCGACTTTTTGTATGTTAAATTTTACTGAGGTGCAATTTCAACTCCTTAAAACTGTGGCAAATGTTATGGGGCCTCAAAGGGCCTCATCTATAGACGTTTTATCATCTAGTAGAGTTACCTTAAATCATTTAAAACTCACACATAATCAAACATCTATTCCTAGCATTGCTTGCTTTGAGTCATTTGTACTAGAACAACTTTGTTAACTTCACAAAGTCATAATCTATGTCGCTTCTGACTTAACTGATATAGGATTTCAATTCATGAACGAAATTGTTATTAAATTCTGAAACCCACGAGCCGAATATCTCTAGTATATTATAGTATATAGTATATTAATGATAATGCATCCACTTGGCGTATTGACTCCACCTTTGTCAATACAACGATATAATGCTACCACTGCTTCACGAGATGGGCTTCTGGGTTGTCGAAATTTGGCGTTATAGATATGTTGACGGTAATTTTTGTTCCGCATCCCAGTTAACGAAAAGCTGTCCCCAAAATGAACTTAAGTGGCTCTCAGTGGGCCATAAAAGGGGTATATGACACCATCTTGGCAACCAATGACCCCCTTAATTACTTATCTGTGGGGAGACATCAGTCTTCCGTGACCTCTTTTTTTGGGTAATCAAAAAAACTTTGGTTTCCCCCTTTGACACGCCCTCAGGACAGCTTGCTCTATCTTCTAGTCTATATATTTTTTAAGAACTGGTCTTATAACCTTTGCCCATTTTTAGAGTACCAGTAACAAACAATAACTGAAAATATTCTTTGCTAACTAATTCGTTAAAAATTGATTAGCAGTAACTCCATCATTTGTTCGAGTTCAGATATTTCATATATGACACTTTGAATGGCCAACATTTCGTGTTAATAGACAGCACGAAGAAAACTCAAACGCCAGGGCAATATTTTTTATTAAAAACGCGCTTTGATGCACCATTTATATCAATATTACAGTTGGTAGGTGGGTAAGAGGTTAATGTGCACATCTGTGCATCTAGAGGTCACAGATTCCATGCTCATCGGTACACACTAATCGCAATGATTAAATCCAGCTAAGAAAGACGACGGAATTTTAGTTCCACATCTGAGAGGCTTCATGACGCTATTCCTCTATCCAAGACAACCAATAGAATGCGCTATCACAAACGGGCTTTAGAATTTATATAATTACTTCTATTGTGAAAACGTTAAGGTAACATAATTGAATTCAATCAGGTTATTCTATTACGGCGAAATTAATTTACTGCAAGCCGAAGGGTCGCCAGTGTTATTATACCCTTACGACCTCCTCATCTAGCTGCTTTGCTAACACCAATGAAGAGAATGGGGGAAACTAATGCTGCTTCACATGCATTCTTTAAATAAACAAAATTCGATCAGTCATTGACTCACAACTGAACAAACGTTCCGTACTTGACAATTTAAAAAGACGCATTGAACAATATATTTTTTGTCAAATCTGTGGTTTGTCTCTAAGTAGAAATGACAGTGAAACTGAAAAAACTCCAGTTTTTCTCTACTTTGGGTATTTACTTCTGCGTTGACAGCTGTTTGGCCCTTTTCCCTCCCATACTCTGGGCAAAAGTATACATTTATTAAATTAGATTAGGTCTTGACAACCGACGCGGTAGGTAGTTAGTCTCGTCAGCTGTTATGAGGTGGCCGATTTCGGGAGCAAAGGACAAAACCCGGATCAATGAATCAGGTTATAAGTAGACGACCTTTTCAGTTGTGGAAGCGAACGTTCTAGCATACTGGTTTATGTCAAAACTTGAAAATTGAGGTTTCAGCTTTAATTTTTTGGTGTGGTTTTTAGAAGTCCATTAAAACGCATTCTATTTCTGGTTAAATTTAACTTTGAATAGTGAAAAGTAAAAATAATCACTTTAGTTCAAACCTTCTTATTTTAATGAATTCTGTTTAAACTTTTCTTTTTATAATTTGGGAGCAATCACAAGAATTGGAGGCTATTTTGACAGAAATATTCAAGTGATCAGTGGCTATAAAATTTCGCCTTGTCAACGAATTGATCTTGTCGTTCCAAATCAAGCAGTCTTTTAAACGACCGTCTAACCCTCATTCATTGTCTTCGTATTGTATTTAAACCATATCTGGATATCAATTAGCAGTTGATTACTAATAGGGGGGCAATCTAGATAATTTTAAATGGTACCATAATTATCTGTTGTTAGGAGAGACTCGGAATAGTCAAAATCTTATTGGAAAAAGCACATCTAGGAATTTAGCGGAGAACAATTTGGAAAAGGTACAACTATAACTGATGTTAGGGAAAGTTCGAAGACATATTGCCATCAGCCCCCCCCCCCCTTAAAAGTACAAATAGCAGCAGGCTTCTCAAAGTGAGAAGTTAGCACAGCGTTGTTATTGGGTAATTGAAAATAAACGGGGGAGAGAAGACGGAGGAGGAAAGAGAGAGACTCCAGTGCTAAGCAGGTGGAATTTGGATTGTGATCTGTCGGTGAAAATGAGGTATGATAAAACGGTTATCTGTTTATTGATAGTTAAAGAAGGTATAGAGTCAGTATGCTAGAATAAAATCAATAAACTTTGTTCTTATTCAATTAAATGGTGTATTTTGCAAACAATATTTGTACTATTACAATAAATACATAATTCAATATCAAGTGAAAATAACAGCATATTTGAAAACAGATTCCTTGTTATTGCCTGCCGATTGAATGTTTTCATTAAAAAAAGACAAAAATGTTAACAAAACGAAATCTTTATCAAAACTAAATTTTGGTTACCGTACCCCCCTCCTCTCTCCACCCCCCTCCGAAACGGACGAAAATATCCAAAAAATGGCAAGAAAAGCCGCCAAATGACTATGCGGTAGGTAGGAGGGATAAAAAACATCTGTTTTTACTATTTATGGAGAAAAAACGGGAGGAGGAGGTTAGGGGGGGGGGAGGGTGGAGCCATCAAAATTCCTCAAAGACCAGAAAAAAAAGGAATGTTTCCATACTGAATGGTTTCAGTAGGTTACTTTAATATTTAAACAGTGATTAATGTCTAACGAGGAGGAATAAGTGTTAGAACTGGCCATTCCAATTGCTCTCAATGGAAATAGTTGAAAATAAGCTTCTCGAAAAATTCCAGGATTTAGGGTGACTGTTGGAGCACAATTTTATTCAATCGATGATTGAAAACATGGCTACGAATTCTAGAAAACCAATTCAAGAAAATACCGTGACTGATCGAATGGGCAATATACACTACAAACTTTAATTATTAGATAAAATCGAGCAAAATTGAATAGATAACTAAAGGACTATTAATTGGCGATTGAGGGCTTCTGTGGTTTATATACTGATTCCGTCGTTAGTAAAAAGCATTGTTCACTTTCTTGCGAATTTCACTTTTTTTGGATCAACCTTAATAGCCGTGCTCTTGTGGATAACTTGAAATCCTTACAAAAGGAATAATCTTTTCTCGTTGATTGTTCGTAAATAAATATTCGATCATCGATTACTCAATTTGACTATCTAATCATTAATATTTGTTAAGTTCATTTAATCGAAAATCTTCACTTAATGTTGGTATTATAAATGTTAGTTAAACATAAAGGTGGATGACCTTAAGGAAGGAAGATGAAACATCCTTTTCTTGGAAAGCGAAGATACTTCTTGACATTTCATTTGCGATCTTTGTCTCTTCATCCTCAGCATTGATCATTTAAAGTCAACTAGGGACAATTGTCCTGATTTTCAAAAAAGATAATTTGACTCCATTTTTAGCTTTTCGATCAAGGATTTCACGATACCAAACCAAGCTTAAATCTGTAATTGTTCGAGTTTAAAGAATGGGTGCTTGCACCACCCCCTCCCCATTTAAGCGGGGCGTTTATCGGGTATAACCTAATATTTACAAGTTTGAAACCAGTTCAAATTGTGTTTACCTTAACAGAGCCAATTCCGATCAAGTTGGATAAAATTACTGGAAATAGGTCAATTGTGGAATATTTATTATTAGACAGCTTTATGTGAAGCTAAGTGTTACATCAGAGTAAAATAACACTGAATTATCAAAAACTCATCGAGAAAGACGTTTATTCATGAAACATTTCACAATAGGTATACCAGTAACCATCTTTAAAACTGGGTGGCAGTTATCAGGGGTGTTTGCCTTTGACAACTGTTACTGCTTATCGCAAAGATCTAAGAATGCTTGGAGCAAAACTAACTAGAAACCAGAAACCATCATCGTCTTGCTAGAAGGAATTAGCTCTCAAAAAGCCAAAGAAAAAATATTTGGTAAAATATCCTTGTGGTAGGTAGTGGTTATTAGCATGCAACAAGATGTCAACTAAGAAACACGCTAGAAAGAGAAGACGATCGGATTAGATTGTTAGTTAAATATTGATAAATTAAAAATCTATAATCAATCTTATTTTCTTGAGCCTTTTAAACATTTATACAAAAGAATGTATAGTTTACAAATTCTAGAAGGTTGAAGCGAGAGGCTTTCGAGGGTCATATAGCCATTCTTCACCCTGATGAGTTTTCCAAACTTCAACTTGCTACACTTTGTTCTGAAATTAGTTCCCATAAAAATGCTTTTTTCTTCATTTCGCAGAGTAGTCTTGAACTTAGAATAATTATAATTTCGAGGCTACGGAAAATGAAGAGTGGTGTATATGCCCGAATGAGATAATTGTATTAATTATGTTATTTTAATTAATTGTTTACAAGTCAAAGTCATTGCAATGAAAATCGTCTAAGAAACATGGTCTAACTTTTGAAAAATATGTGATTGGCTAACTGAACCACATAATGATGAGATTTATAGAAACAGTTTCTAATGAATACATAAATAAATTCATAATAATAGAGACATGTATAACTCAAAACTGCTTGGTCTCATAAAATTTAAATACATTTGTACTTATCAGGGGTAAAAATATGAAAAGGAGTGTTTTATAAAGCCACATTAAAGTGCCATTTATTTGCAAATTACGGGTTAGATAGCAGATAGTATAATTTCAGGCAGTGCTGATGATAAATATAATAAAGCCTGCCATTTGAAAAAAAATTTCAGGCATCATTTGCAAACTCTTCCAACTGTTTTTCCATTTTTTCAATTTTTGAAATAAATATGTTTCTACATTATTATTCACTGTTAGCTGAATTTTCTCATTGAGTAAACTTCGTGGACCTAGAAAGGTTGAGTTTAAGTGGGACGAGGCAAATATAGAGGATGTGTCAGCATCTCTTAATTTAATTACTGTATTTTCGGTAAGTCAATATTGATTTTTAGTCTTCTTAATATGCGATAACAATAAATTTCGGCTGAAACTGTTTAGCGCAGTTTAAGCCATTCTTAATGGATTATTCTAAATACACTAGTCAAAATGCATAAAAATTCTTTTATCAGGGTCAAGTCTAACCAAGAGATTGAAGTAGCTAATTGGCTTTTTAAATAAAATGAAAGTGAGAATCTACACTTTTATTAATTATAGTTTAGCATAACTGATAGAGATGATGTGAAGAAAATGAATAGTTTCACCTAATTCTGTGTATACTTATTCCCTTTGGCATTTGTGGCTAGTTAGGAAGCTTCTACGATTGAAATAGATTTCCCACTAACACGTTCGTAAACGATACATTCCTCTTCCCCAGTAACAATTCGGCCAAAAAAGAAAAAAGTTAGTCGTGATAACAACGAAATATTCATGTTACAACTGTCCAATTTGTTATACTATTTAGTCATCCACATTCTCATCCTATTCAATTTCTCCTTGTTCCGCAAACATGGCCACCCGAGTTTCTGCGAAAATTGAGAATAAGATTGAAGCAGTGATTTTAATACGTCGTTATGATTTTGTAGCAATATTTAAGTTTCTATTGGCCAATTTAGATCAGTTAAAAAAATTGACACAGACGGACTGTAGGCACATGAACATAAATTTCAGTAATTGCTTTGGCAGTCTCCAAACTTTGATCGAAGATAAGTAGCATGCAATGCAGTGCAATGTCTGGCTTAGTCTCTACCTACGTTGGAGTTGGACATTTCTGCCTTTGACGATTAAATTATATTGATTGAACACAAATAATGTTGAACTATTTGTCCAATAAGGTAAAGGTGTACATAGTTACTTCCATCACCATGTCCGGACACAATTCCAACATCTATTTGTAAACTACGCTATTTTCATTTGTATTTGTGGGTTTTAAATAAAAATTTAATGCATTGGTTAGGGAAATATTCAACTGTCGATATCAATTGCTGACAAAAAATAAGGAAAAAACAAAACCGCTAGTTTTTTTAGTGAGAAAAGTGAAAAAAATGGTTGCTTGGTCCAATAAAGAGACTAGATCGTCATGATTGTGGTAGGTAGGTAGGTAGGTGGTAGAAGTACCTGAATAGCAAACAGCTGTTTGGTGGCCAACCCAGATGAGTTAATTTTTGCGGTAAAACAAAACTTAAAACTGGAAACCGTCAGTTAGGTGGAAACACAGGGAGAAAAAGAAGGCTGCAAAGATGGGATTAGTTTGTGTGTGTGCGGGTTGTCATTGCCGGTATCCCGCTGATACTTCTCACTTGACGGCGCAATAGAAAAAATGTCATAGCAAAGTGTGGGCAAAGTAGACGATTTATATTTGTTTGCAGTTTATTTGACCACTATTGATGAGCAGGTGTCATGAAGGCTTACCATGTTGTTTAAATGAATGGAAGAAATTAGTTCGAAGTTAAATACTTTAATCGATTTAGGTTAAACTTAACTGACACGAAGCGTCCCAATAGATCACATTAAATATTCTGAACAAACGCCAATTCAAAGAATTTCTCTAAAAACAATGACCTTTAGCTCATAATGAAACTTAGAATAGGGAATACAGAGCGTTAAAGATATTTTATGAAATGGAACAAATTTCCAAAATTTCACTTTTGATTTTAAAATTATGAGTTTATATTCGAGGCCTTTATGCATTGTATTAAAATAATGATTGATTCGGGCGTGCGATAGACTTACCTCCACGTGGTACACCCTGGGCAACGTATACTCATAAGGCAAAAAGTCTATAATCCGGCAGTTGACTTCTGACTTCAAAATACCATGACCCCACTGTATGTCATATTCGACCACTTCCACAGTACTCATTCACCTTTTTTCTACCTTTGAGTTTTTCTCTTCTACTCCACCCCCCTCTCGACTTTTTCCACTCCGATGTTCCTTCCCCTCTGTGGAGCCTGAAGTCCACTAAAGGGTTAATGATAACTATCAAAACGCCGATCTATGTTATACGACCAAAATCGATTGTAAATCATCATCGGCATATTGTAGTGAAACAATATATAGCATTCATTTTAAACAGAGAACAATTTGATTGAGAACTCGGTATTGCCCCGACCAACTTAAACAAAAGTAAATAGCATGTTTGGTTATTCTCCATATTGGATCCCCACTGAATCAATAACAGAGTAGCATTTTTAAGAACATTTAGTGTTAAATAAACTGAAATTGCCAAGGTTAATTAATCCACTTATTGTGATAAGTGAAAATCAATACAGAGAGGGTAAATGAGTTTTTCTGAATACCTTGACCTTAAGTTGTGTACAAGAGTTCAAGACAGACTGTGCATTAGCCCAGGCAACGATCCATCACTGATTTTGTTGCATTCGACAGCTTAACGAGATCTTGAATGTGATGTACCAAAAAAATGCAGAAATTTCACTGCTCACGATGACATGACTGCAAGAACTGAATTCCGATAAGAAGGTAACTGGTAAGAACATTTGTTTTCAATCTCTTAAATCCAGTTTTGTTTGCAGAGGAAACAATAGAAGCAGAAGTGTAAATAGTTCATCATTCGGCTGTAAACAATAACAATATAACGCGAAGGAGAATCTTCAAGTGATTAGAACACTAGAAACGCCCAGTCTCGACTTCTTCATCAATTAGTTGAGAAGTCACGGTGAGCCGCCAACAATGGGAGTGTTGGGGAGGGGGGAAGGGGGGGGGGGGGGAAGCGATGTTTTGGCTCTTAATGCAACCCCCAAAAATTTTCCCCCGGTGGGGACAAAAAGTAAAGCCGGAAGGAGTGCCCACTCACTGAGCCTTGTTTGTCTGACGCTACAAAATCCCCATCTTGGCTTTAAATTAAATTGGAGTTCTAGGTGTGAGAGAGGCCGGGAACATTTTGCTTTACCGGCAGAAAATTTTATTTGTTTTTTTTTCTCACTCGGAACGGAAATTAGTTAGAAAAAGGGCAAGAGGAGAGGGCGGCTACTTGCTATCAGAAACGGATACGGAAAGAAATCGTCAATTAGATGGTCCCAAAAAAACTGACATTGGATTTTCTCTGCACTTCCAACTATCAATGACGAGGCCTAAAATAAATTAAAAAGTGCATGGCAAATTATAGTCCGAATTAAATTTCCATTAAATGTGCTGTATATTCTGAAGTTGGGATAATTATATTATTAAGTGGGGATTTCTTTAAAAAAAGGTTTAAAATAAGCAGAGAAGGTAATGACCCACTTAATTTAAGGATTGCATATAGGAGACAAATTTAGACAAAATGAAGCACGTTTCTAATTTCTTGAAAGTTAAAGTACCTTCGGTGCATTCAGTGAAGTACATTCCGTCTGCTAGTAAGTTCATCTCTAAGTTCATCTTGGACTTCTGTACAAAGGAGAACGTCGTCGAAAAACTTGCATTCGCCAATCAGTTATCTCGTAGACAATTTCACACAAGTACACTAATTTTCAGAACAGTGGAACATTGTTTGACCTCTAGGGCTTCTTCTTTTCCACATCCGAAAATCAAACATTTTGGGAGGTTATTCCGGTGATCATGAACAAAGATGCTGATAAATTACAGTTTCACTGCAACATCTTTATTAAATATAAATCAAAACAAATGGAACATTTGCTAATAAAAACCACAACGTGAAATTAATCCTGGAAAGCAAATCTATCAATTTAAAAATTTGAAATTAAGATTACTTTAATGTAAATGAGTTTGATTTTCAAAAATTATCTGCTGATAGGAGATTAATATACTGCAACTAAATTAAGATTGTTTTAATAATTTGCTATTTCCAAACCGATGATATATTCTAGAGTCCAGCAAATAACTGAGACGAATTTTTTCCTTCGTTTCTGGATAGAGACATACACTTATGACAATCCTATAGGCATGTGAAGAGGGATAACTACTTTTGTTATCCTTAAAAGGTCATCCCGCGCCATAGTAACAAGCGCACAGAAATTTATCTCCTTCCCCTCTTTGACGCTTGGTATGTGATAACCTCAAGTATATAATCACAAAATTTACGACCTGATGAGTAATTAATTGGAAATGAATGACTTTTAAGTATTTTTTTCTCATTGAGAGCGAAAACAAATGACTAACAGGTATCCAATCCTCATTAAGCTGTGGCCAATCGGAACTTAGCTTGGGCAGAAAAGGGCTAAGGAAAAGGTAAATATCTGAAAGAGAACCTCTGGGAACGAATCACGAAATTAGATTTTTAAAATATGAGACAACCATTGGGTAAGCAAATCAATCCCCACAAATGCGAAGAAATGACTTAATACTCAATTAATCACATAATTGTATTTTTAAAATATCACTGAATCTCCAAAATTTAGTCCTTAAGTGGTCCATCCTACAACCGGAGTATGAGTGGTTTTCCAAGGTAAAATATTGAATAACTTCCAACTTTACTATGAGTTATAAAATAGTTAGTATGAATTGTAACACCACTTGGTATTTAGAAACTGGTAACTGTGAGTATGCGCCCACTTCCACCGTCAGGATAAAGTAGAGTGGTCTGTGAGACCCAGGTTTACAAAATATGTACGTAAAAACAGACCTTCCTTTTGTAAACCAAAATCGGCAACTCGTACTACATAAATTTCTTTATAAGTGAGATTAAACTGAAGGAAAACTTCCAAATGAAAGCCATGAATGATTATGGTTAAAGTGGCATCAATCGCAAATGGGGTTAGGCAGATACCTTAACTTTTTTCAGACCCAAAATCTTCAAAATACACAAACCAATTCGATTTCCTCAATAAAGGTAATTCTAGTAGCAAATTATACCTCGCCTAAACAATTCATTTGAGCAAATATTTAATTGTATTTATGTAAGCTGAAGTAATTCCAATTCTAGAGACCTCGAATCCTCATTTTTAAATTGAATTAGAAACGTGGACCGCGTATTGACGAGAGAATCTTTGCACAAAGTACGTTTGACTCGAAGTTTTGGCACTTTGAGGAGGTGGAGAGTTTACAGTCTACGCTGTGGTCAAATGATCTTAATTAAACATCTGGCAGGCGGTGAACAATGTATTTTTTTTTAAATTTTAATGCACACTTTTTTACTGTTCTCTTCTTTAGTACCTGCAACTATCCGATGAGAAGCAAAACATAGAAGCTTAAATGATATAATATCATATAATAATTGGAAGAACCATTCCAATACATTTGGGTTAAGAATTCCTTATCGTAGTGATAGGGAAACACGCATTCTGACCAAAGTTAAAATCAAATCACTTATAATATGAATCTAGAGTAGTAGAGCCCGTATCTTTCGAGAATAGTCATGCCATTTACGAGGTCTTCATGACAGATGACATGTGCAGAATTTGAATAAAAAATCAGAGACACTTAAAATCCATTTGCACAAAAAAGTGCGTGAATATTAGCTTAATTTGTCAAAGAGGGAGGCAATGGTGACTGATTAATTTATCACTCACCAAGGTGGGGGGGGGGGGGGGGGGAGGGAAGGCGACAGTCATGAAGTGAATTTGTAATTTGGCCATCTACCTACCGCTAGCAAACTTCCACTTCATTTAATGCAAATTAACTGAAGAAAGTACAACAGATGTGACACTTTTGTTGTTCATAAAAATTCCTGCCCAATTTCATGCAGTTCCTTTCAGTTGCAGAGGGATTTAACGCTATTGAACGCAAAAAAACACTATCTCATTAGCTTGAAATAAAAAAAACATGCGTTTTTACCCGCTACTTTGGTTTGCAAGTGGGCAAACCATATCGCTAAATAAAATCCTATTCTTCAAAGCAAAGGATTACAACAAAAAGCAACATAAAACGAATTTGAGAATTAGAGATGATATTTTATTTCAAACGTGATCTCAGGCTTTTACTGCTTATCAGGATCATAGATCTTTAGAAATGCGCACGTCTCTCTCCTGTCGTGTCTGAAATGCCTTGGATATGCATTAATTCCTCACCGAAAGTTATGTTACACTAGGCAATAAACGTTGATATCTTTTTAACTATGTCTAGCTATGAATTATGAACAATTTTTCCCAATTATGTATTTATAGAAGTCAGTCAAAGAAGGTAGCAAGTTTCATTAAGGGCAACAATCAGCATACAGGCATACCGAGTAAGAGGCCACAAGAGCAGTGCTCCCCAGTTCGTGTCCAGTAATCTGGGTGACCAAGCGAACAACAATAGATAAAATGTGATTTGCTCATAAGGCTGGTTTCCGAATATTTTGCCTTCATCCAAATCAATTATCTTAAGCACATTCTATAATGGAGTTAAGACGCTTTTTCTTCACTATTTCCCTTTACGAGGCAACTTAAGTTCTATTTGCCATCACTGCAAACCTTAAAGTTCAGTACATAGTACTCCTGAATACGCATTCATTACTGGTTAAGAGATGTGTATTAAGTTAGGGAGTTTTCGTCAAGGATTCTTGAATGATGCTGATTTGTCCAAAATAATTCATTAAGCACACTCCGAGAATTATCTTGATGTTGAATGCAGTAATTAAACAAGCAAATGGATAATGTAAAAAACGTGACCAGTTGCGAGCTTATTCGATATTTTCTTATCTTTATTTGAAAAAAATGCTCAAGCAATCAAATATATTAACCTGCTCAAGCATTACTACATCGATGATTGTTATCCCAAGTAAGAATTAGGAAATTACTTAAATAAAGTACGAGGCCATTCATTACTATTTAAAAGAATGATTTTTTCATCCGTCTCAGCATGCGTCCACTTGCGCAAAGTTTCCGACAGTCAGTCAGTTTACACTAGCTCCCCCCCCCCCTATCTATTCTTAACTCAGCTGAAATATCGATTTTATCATTAGTTGGCTTTGAGGGCAGATAACCTACCGCAGTTGGATGCCCTAACCGCTATATTTGCATTCCAGACAGAGACAGGAAGGGGGAGTATAATAGTGACAGGTGGCTAATTACTACCGCGGCGATTTTGTCATTTGGTACAATGGCTGTATTTGTATAAATGTGAAAATGGGGAAAATTTTTGAGTATAAAAGCAAACTTGTTTTCATTAACACCTTTAACTTGATAGAGGGGAATAAAACAGGATTCGGTTGACAGAAATGATTATTAGTGACATCACCAACTGACACAAAATCAAAATTACTAAAAATTACTTTCAAGCAAAGTGTAATGTAACCACTTGCTAGAATGCGTTTAAATTAGCTTAAGTGGGAGGAGTGGATGAATGATTTAATGCTTAAATTCAACTTCTAAAGTTCAATCTAGCAAGTTCGATTAGCCCGTATTCATTTCATTTTCCCATAACTTAGAGCTTGGGTGATTGGGAATCAAATAAAGTAACAAGCCTTATGTTCCGTTTCCTTGAGGAGCTAAAGAGTTGAGCTGATCTAATTTCTTGTAAGCAGCAGAACCACCCACGCCATACTAGAAAATAGATTCGTAATACTGAAGTTTGAACTGCCCATTATTTCAGGCTGTGAGTTTTCTCCTGAACTTATATTTACTGAAAAATGAATGTAAACATTCGATTATGAAAACTGACCAAAGGGTCAATTTTCCGTACTGCTTTCAAAGTTTTGCCTCACGCACACGGGACCCTCCTATGCAATGACTTACTCTGATCGCAAACTTGACTTTTGACCACTGTGCCACCAGTGCACTATTTCTTTGTAACTGGCTTGATCAATATTATCAAGACTATAATAATTATCGATTTTAAATATTAGGTAAGCTGATAACCAGAGACATCATGGCACATTAGTGATAAAGTATACCTGCACTTTGTTTAAGGTGGAGTTCTCAGTGGTTCAAAATTCTTTCAACGGAACTACATTAAACAAATTCTCTATGGGACAGATGGGAGCTATTGAGTAAGTCGTAGAAAAATGATAGGCCAATTGGTGGTCCTTTAACGAATGGCATACAAGGCTTTAACGCCCGAATTATTTTTTGAAAAATGCACCCAACCTCACTCACCCGTGTCTCACAGCAGATTGACGTGTTGACGTGGTATCAGGGAAAAGGCTATAAACGTATTCAATATGTTTCAAACGGCAATGGCGCCTTCTGTTACTATTCTAGTGTCAAACGAGCTTATTTTGAAAGAGGACCGTACGATCTTAAGGGCATTAAAGGGTTAAATAAAGCTGGAATAGCATTCACAGAGTTGGTTACGAGTTGTTATTAAAAAGAGCCTATGAGGAGACACAGACAAATAAATTCTCTTAATATTGTGATACTATTTCTACTCAGGGAAAGCGCCATTATCGGCATTAGATGGGAGTGTGACATTTAGTGGCGGCAACAATTTGAAAGACATTAAATTTTTAATGCAGACTTAGCGTTTGGCGGCAAGCATGAGTGGAGGTATCAGTGGGCCTATTTGTAGAGGGAAAGGCAGCTGCCAGCAATTGAGAGCTTATGACGTATGGCTTGTGAAGGATGTGCCTATTTAACAACAATCGGTTTTCTTTAATTAAAGCAAGTTTCCACTTAAAGTATATGAGGCGCATAGGAAAATTCAAGGGAAGAGTGGAGAATGTAAAAATGCATTGGTTCGCTACATAGCCGAAAATTTTAACCTTAAAAAATAATAACATTCAGAGTAGGAGGTCTCAACATGAACCTTCTCCAATACAAAGATTGAATGGCATATCAAATTTTTAATCAAAAGAGTAGAAGAAATCTAATCGAATTGACATCTGATAGAACCCAACTCCATTTGTTGAGTATTGTTTCATTGAGTTTTGGCTCACTTTGCCTAATCTAACCCCTTTGCAGCAATCAAAATGGGAAGACAAGGGTGACTAACCATAGGACTCCAACGCTGGATATGCTGACAGATTTCTGCTTTTTCTTCACCTGTAAGCTAAGACCATTAAGTATGGTCTAGCATCACAGAGGACAGCGAAATCAACTCGTTCATGATTGTCATCCTAATTACGAGACACGCACCAAGTCATGCAAATGACACACTAGAGACTTTAAATTTAAACTGCATTCTGCATTCCTCAGAGTCTTATAAAAGGCATGTGGTTATATTGTGGGACTTCGTAGCAAGACCTACTGACAGTGTGAAACTACCGGTTTCAGTTACTATGGTCTTTCTCCTCATAAGTAACTTTAGAAAAGGGAATAATGAAATTTGTTCTCATACATGAGTTGGGAGGTTTTTCTACGTTAAAAAGTCTTAGTTAACATGAGCTAGGTTAAACCAAGTCAAAAGAAGACACGGATGGGCCTAAAACGATCATTGTCAAATACTCAGATCAATCTAATGGCTAATAGTTTAAGAAAAAAGCAGATACGAATGCCCAGTCGTTTTACATTGGGACGCTGTTTCATGATACAAAAGTTTTTTTGTAAATAAAATAATGAGAATTTACAATTCTTGAAGTAAAATTATATAAACCTCTTGACGCTCTGATTATTCACTACTTAGAATGTTCTAGCTAGCTTCTTACTAATACTCCCACATGATAACAAAAAAACATGATATTGGTTTGGACTTCATAAATCACATTTAAGTAGTTGTTACCTTCAATTAATTGTGCTTTCAGATTAAGTACGTTAACCAGTTTATCCTTTATTGGAAGTGAATAAAAAACGTGAGATTTGAGCCTACTTTATCCGACCGTGATTTGAAAGTGTACCTAGGTTAAAAGTCATGCAAGAACTTGTCTCACTTCAAGTTGATAGCGCTCCTGTACAAATGAGAACTTCAATTCCTTCATTGTGTGTACTTTAGCAGGTTAAAACTTGAGGTGTCCACAAGGAGGACAACCTAATTTATTTTATCAAAAAAGTAACACTTTTTATACACCAATTTGTTATATGCCTGAAAATTCTACTCAGCTAAATCTTCTGAAAATCAAATTTCTAAGTTTCATTCCGAGAAAAAGAGTTCGAAGTTTTCAAATTTGCAATCGAACTAAATGAGAAATTTCCAGTGATTTAGAATTATGTTGAGGGCTTAAAGTTTGACTATTGTTGCTGCTAGTTCATTAAGTATACCAAAATGGATTTTAACTTATGTTATCTAAATAGGCTCACATTTTTATTTGAACTAACAACTGTACCCAAATCATTATTTATGCGATTGAGGGTGATCCAATACAGCAAATTAGCATTTTGTTATCATTCAATCTTGGTGCGCTGAAAGAATAGAGAAAACCAACAGTTGCTTCTACGAGTTCAAGGATAAATACTTTTTGGAAATATCAGAAGCGGAACGCAGTCTATTTTTTTGCACCATGATGACACGACATCTCATTCAGATTTCGGAAGATCTATTGAACAACCCGTCCTTTGGCCTTTACAAGGGGGGTAGTCTTACCCTCTTTGAACTTCACTCTCGATGCATCTTGCACACTTTAGCATCATGAATTAATTCTTATCTTCAGCAACACTCCGATTTTACATTAATTCCTCTCTCTCCCCCTCTCCCTCTCTTGACATTCACCTTTCTAGAGTCGTCATAGCTACTTTCAGCTAAATTTATCTGCACATGACTTCATTGGGGAACCAGGCATTTCAAAGGGAAGTAACCCTCCCCCCCCCCCAACCCCCGGGTTAAATGCAAAGACAGGTGGTAATGCACACACTAAGTGAAAATCCAAAACGCTTCCTCTTGGGACTGCAAAGTTACTTAAGATATAGGTAGGCAAATGTGAGCCTATTGACAGACACCTCCGTCTTGTCTCCTTTCTCTATCACAAAGACTTCAAAGACTTGATTGTAATCAAAGGGAATTAAACAACGGCGGATGAGATGGTTGTGACAGACATTGCGCGTTGAATGCGTCAGTGGTGCTCACGGCCTCCCCTCTCCTGGTACAAATGGATAATTTATTCCTGCTCTATCCCGACACGTGCACGGGCACCCCGGTCAAGTCAATGAGATGCAACCATTTCCGCTTCATTCTCACAAAAACCAGACCCCCACCCTCACCTCCATCACGCACCCCCCCCCCCCCCCAATCAATTGCAGGGAACAGAGAGGAGATTCGGCCTGAGATTAACAAAGGTGGCCAAATATTGTAATGCTCTCGATGCTAAGTAAGAAGGAATTACTGATTCAAAGATGACTTCGCATTCTTTTAGCCAGAAATAAGTAATCTGTAATGAACACAAAACAGAATCAAATAGTTGGGGCCAATTTCTTCCATAGAGCAAGCTTAACTAATAGATATTGAAATAAGACTGCCTGTTATCAATTAAGAAAGAAGCGCTTTCTGAGGTTGCTGGTGGTTGATAATACCTCTTTCTTATTCCGTAAGACTATTCTGCTCATCTTCCGGGTGTAAACTGCTGATACTAAGACTATCTAAACAACGGCCTCCTTGCAGTCCATGATGATAACATATGAGAGACTTGTCCAAATCATTTCACCTAGCATTGTATAACTCATCCAGGTAACTACGTGGAATGCGAACACAAATCTCAACACGCTGCCGTGATGTTGTATCAAACCTGTTTCCATATTGCAAAAACGGTTAAATCTAGCGTACAGCAAAACCTTTCTATATTAAATTTGAAACAGAATACTTTATCGCACCCCCCCCCCAATTCATCAGACATCGGAAGGGGGGGAGGACTATATAAGGTACAATTGAAAGCGTTAATTTTGGGATGGAGGAGCGGCACGTGGCAGACATTCCGGTGCTATCATTTACATGCGCCAATTTCCGCTTAATTTCGTCTATGCAATTTATTTAGAAGAGAAGAGATGAGGGCTGTCTAAGATTAACAATGCATGTGGGAAGAGGGAGGGAGGGTGGGGGGGGGGAAGGGGAGGATTAAATGCCATAGGAGTTGTGAGCTTATTATTTCCAGATTATCTGGCGATAGAGCCTCCAATCATAAAGGAAAAGAGGGAATTTGGAAAAATGTATAGCAATTTCCGGAAGAGTGCCCACATTATTTACCCTCTCTGATGTTTCTAAAATGCCAAAAACAACAAATTCTTCGATTTCCAGATAAATAGGAAATTGTAACATTCTTTGGAAATTATTTGAGAGATAAGGACAGAAATATAAGTTCTTCCTACATTCATTAAAATTAAAATGAATGCTTCTGATTTTCATTCTTTAAACAAAAGTGTTCCTCTCCTCCTATGGTGATATCGACTACGAATACCGTTGAGGTGTCTGGGAATGACATGAATTGTACCCATCAGTCAGAGATAGTGTAAAGGAACGGAACTCAAGCCCTCTATGGATGACAAATGTCAGCAAGATAGAGGAAATGGGTCCAGTCAAACCCGCATCTCATTTCGGGAGAACAGTTCCAAAAGTGATTGCGTAAAATACAGGCGAAACTGTACTTCCTTATAACTAGAATCTCAAATTATAGTTCCTTATTTTAACATCGAGGAGCGTGCGATAGACTTACCTCCACGTGATGCAACATGTGCAAAGTATACTCATACGGTAAAAAAAGTCGATAAACCGACAGTTGACTTCTGACTTCTATCTCCCATGACCCCACTGCATGTCATATTCGACAAATTCCACAGTACTCATCTTACATTTTCAGGTTGAGCAACATCTTGTGTCGTAAGGAATAGTGACAGTGGTAGAGATCCTTAACTTTTACACCCTAGATACCGGATGAGGCCACATTATAGTGACTAAAGCAGAGTGTGATATGGTAAAATCTCCGTTCCTGATGTTCAGCTGTACCTTCCGAAACGAAAAGCGATCTAGAGGAGATGTATTTGAACGCATGTGACCTCTCTTCACTATGGAATCCCAAAATTCTGGAGAGTCAGTGGTACCACCGCCCCGATCATTACTTCGGAAGCTTCAGAGAACCTCGAAGAGGATTCAAGTATCAAACTTATGAGAAACCAGCTTTCGTCACGGATGAAGGACAAAAATGTACAATTTGTGATTATAAAAGTAATATAAATAACCTTGAACAGATTAACATATTTGCCAAAATTGGTTGAATTGCAGGATTGTTGTATAGAATTATTTTGAAGAAAAGCCTATATGCTTATATTTAGTTCTGGGATTTGTGGTTAATTTTTAGGCTAATTAGATTATAATACCTTTAGGCAGCATTTGCATTTGGGGGTTCTATTAATGAGATTGGCCTAATTTCATTTCACTTTACCAAAATGTATCCTCTTTTTAAGTTACATGAAACAGAATAATCGCTGACTAACTGACTTGAGCATAGTCTACCGCGGAGTAAGAGAATCCATCAATATTTATTTATATCAAATGGCAGGCATATTGACAGTTATCATTAGCCCTTTAGTTGACTTCAGGCTTCAAAGAGGGAGAGGAACATCAAAGCGAAAAAAGTCCAGAGGGGGAGAGGGACAGAAGAGTGTTTCAAAGATGTAAAAGACAGACACAGAGGTAGAAAAAGGTGAGGTGAGTACTGTGGAAGAAGTCAAATATGACATACAGTGGGGGTGATGGTAGTTTGAAGTCAGAAGTCAACAGCCGATTAATAGACTTTTTTGTTGCATGAGCATACGTTGCCCAGGATGCACCACATGGAGGCAAGTCTATCGCACACCCCGAATCCATCAATATAAGATTTCTAGTTGCGGAAAATATACCCCCCCCCCTCCACCCCCTATCCAGAGACCTTAAAGGCTGCAAGAAAAGAGGCTATACAAGGGTGAATTTTCAACTGTTGAAAGCCGCATTGATTAGACTGCGTGACTCCGTAATATTGTTAAAATAACATGAAGAATACATGGAGGTCCAATTAGATGCAACAATTTCCTTTTCGTTCTTAACAAAAAGCAGAAAGCTAAACCTCCTCCATGTTTTATTAAAACCGAAGTAATGTTGGCTGTCTGACATTTGGAACGTGGCAATGGAATTGAACTGTAGTAATTTTAAGATTACTTCGGAATCAAGGCAATTAATGACCACAATCTTATTTTTAAGGGGAATTGAACTTTCGTTAGGGCTATTTTCCATATCCTAAATATGTTAGGGTAGATTTACGCTGAGCGAAAAATTGCCAAATGTTCCTTGTTCGTTAGATTGAAGTTGGCAAAACAACTTGATTTGACCACCGAAAGATCTAAGTAAAAGTAAATATGAAAATTCTGAAGCTACAAATCATTAATGTACAAGACCAAAAAAAGATGTAAATCCACAGACTTATTCTCACAAGGCTTAAAGGGTAAAACTTCTTCAAATTAGCGCTATTTTATTAACACTTCACCTACAAATTTATGCTTAAGTTGAAATAAACCCGAGAAATTAGGAGTTATTTACTTATATGCGATCCAATTGCTCTTTTATAAGTTGTGCCTAGAGGTAGTCAGTTAGCTAACCCAGGTGGGGGAGAGTTCATTTCATCAATACAGGAGAAATCTATTTCATTGCCCAAAAAAAGTTCACTCGTCATCGAGGAGGTAATAGACGCAGTTTCATCATCAACCACAGGGGCATCGTGTTGGCTGTGTGCTCTCTGAGCTAACTGACCGAGCAGTGAAGCAATTCTTGCTTACCTACCACAGTGTACCAGAAAGACAAAGGAGCATGGAATGAGTAAAGGGAGAAGGGGGGGGTGGGGGCAAGATTTGAGACGACAACGCGAGAGAGAGGGAGAGTAGGCATGCATTTGACGACCTACCGCAGCCGGGTAAAGAGAAAACAGAAGCCTAAGCCCATGACTAGTTGGACTCATCATCTATGATATTTCAACTTTTGGCTTTGCTGCAAGTATTCACTGGGAAAAATTTGAAATAATTTTGTAGATTACCCATTTCAGGTCGCTTTGTTATTGATAGACAACTTTTAAGGTCATTGAATGAAAAATTCCTCCCTTAAAAAATGAACAACAAAACGAGCTCGAATTGGTCCAATTTAAAATTCAAAATTAAAATGAAAAATTTAAATTTTATAATTTATTAGAAAAAAGGTAATTACATTTGTTGAATTGTCGAATTGGCAAGATGAGTGAAATAGAATGTTATTCAATGAAATTAATGAAAATTGAACCAATAAGATATTATAGAAGATTAATTAAAAACTCACAGATGTCTGAAAGTACGAGTTTGAATGAATGAAATCGGTATATTTGCAACGTTTTTGACGAATTTGAAGCATCTAAAGTTCTATCATGAAGGCTTAAAAATCTGTGGTTTTGGCGCTCCAATGCATGATGTGTGCTTATAAACGAACTGGTGACTTACAAACAAAAAATTGTGCTAAATGGAGATCCCTTAAAGTATTACTTCAATTTGAGTGATTGAGATTATGTTTTCAAATTTGCTAAAAATATCTCGATGCCGTTGACTAACATTCTAAAGCACGATTTATTATTAAATTAAGCTCCACCATCCGTTCCATCAGGGACTGTAGTAGTAATCGAAGAAATTGATCAAGACTTTACGAAATTATATTTATAGCTTATCTTGTTGTGTTATACTTCTCCATAAAAAATAACACAAATGGAAGTATGGAGCAAGTTCCCAAATTAAGACGAAATAAAATTTCCGAAATTAGTATTTTAAATACCAGGTAGAGAAAGGATTGCATTACAATTTTTCTCGCTTTGCGTGGAAAACGATCTTTACAATGTTAAATTATTCGCAGATGCGAATTTATTTAAAAATCGTTCACTTTGAATGACTAACATACTTAATGAGTAAGATATCCTTTATCTTCTAAAGTAGCCGAGGTAGCATGATATTCTGGGCTACAGTTATTTAGCTAAAACAGCCAAGATTTTGACTGAATTATTGAAAAAAGGGGTTCCAGAAGAAATGTACAAACTTGGCAGTGAATCGAAGAGAATAACGATAATTACCAAGAGATTTATTACTTCACATCTACAATGGTTAAGCTAAAACAGTTCACGAAATAGCATGACATATTGCTGAAATAATCGACTTAAAATAGACCTAAAACGCTTACAAGATCCCCATCCCAAGTTCCTCCAAACAGACAAATATTGAACTTTTAAGAACCATGAAAAGCACTTGACACAATGCATTTTTAGCCCATTGACCTGTATTCATTCAATCTCAACATTTACCATAATGCAATTAAGGCAATTTTGATTCACCAAGAACTATAGTAGTAAATGGATGAACCTATCATTCTGATGCCCTTTGATCAATCATATTTGAATGACACCAATGAGCAAGCTTAAACGAAGTATCGATTTGTTTCAATAAATTTACTATCCATTTATAGGAGGCATAATGAATCAAAAATTAACCCTAAAAGGTGATATTTTGGCCCACTTAATGGCCAAGAGAGCGAAATTCATTTTCAGTCGGAAGAAATAATTTCGGCATGAAGAGGAGTAGATGTAAGCAGCAAACATACACTCTGAAACTTGGTACGAAATTGCACGAATTCCATTCCAAGTAGAGAATCGATTTAAGCCCCCTCCCAGAAAGGCGATACTTTCCTTAGATCTGATCAAGGGTCAGTATTAATCTACAGGCTTGGCAGAGGAAAATTATTAAAGCGACGGGGTTACAAAGCTGTTTGCAAAGACATCGTTTTAGTTGAAAGAGTGGGATGTTCTAAGACAATGTGGTAATGGGAAGCGACGTTTTTCGTTCCGCCTCAAAAATACACTTAAAATAGATCAATAACATTGACGAAATTTCCTTTATCATATAAAGGAACTCGTTGTTACCAGAACGCACATTAAATTAAGACATTCGTAACTAATAGGTAGCTATTGAGGCTGCGTTTCGTCTCCAAACAATCGGTTTGAGTTCATATCTGAGGGGCTAATACGCCAAAGTGTTCCTGAGTTCCTTTAGGTGATAAAATTTACTTGGTTGAAAAACATGGAGTTAAAATTTAGATTTAAAACGATATCGAATTTTGTGTGTATGCGCATTATTTGCGTTGCTAAACAAGTTTAATTTGATAAAATATGATGCACTACTTTCAAATAGCATTTGCGTTACAGGTAGTAGTTTAGTTAAATACAAAGGTTTCTAGTTAATAATAAATGACTTCAATATTGACAAATATGGGAAATATATAATCCTTTCCGAAAATCAAAGAACTTCAATAGCGTTTTATAGGATTTCAAAAAGGAAACATTGAAGATCATTGCCTTTCATCGAATGGTGGCAAATTATAAATTTTATTCTGCATCTAGTATTTCGAAGGTATCGATCAATCAGGTTATTATTGATGTGGTAAGTCAAAAGCGAATCACTGCAACACAACCAAGTTTGCAATAAACTCAAATATCAAACAAGGTCCGAATAAGGCAACAATTCATCAAGATACTGGAAATAAGATCATGGGAAGTGAGCATTGAAACACGTGGGTATTACAAAGTGGAAAACGTGGACAAACTACTTGTTGTCATAACGACTGCCTATTCAATCACGAATGCTCCTCCAAAAGTGTATATTCTTCCACTTCGCTTGTTCAGATGCCATGCTAAGATATATATATATATCTATATATTTAAACATCCTCTTCTACAATATTCCTCTAATAAAATGTTGTCTTAGGATATCAGAGTACACCTAAGTTGAATCGAGTTATTTTAGTTAAAAATCTTGGCTTATGTCTATCGGGAATTCCGCAGCTATGAAGGTGAGTAAGGAATCACCACATAAAGTTAAAAAAGCATGATTTCTTCTGTTTACAAAAAAAATCAGAACGGAGAAGTGATAATGAAAATTATAAAAAACTTTTATTGAGAAAAAAGTAGCTTTGCATAATATGCAGTCTCCAAAATCTTGTCATAATAAATAAGCCGCTGTTATTTCAAACCAATAATATCTCATGATATCAAAAGGTTACTGATCAATACCGCAGATTAAAATGGAAATACTCAAGAAAATAAAGAACTGCTACCTATTCGCAACCTTTTCAACTCATACTCCAAATTTTAACTGGGCCAGCTCATTTACTCTAACCGAATTAACAAAAATAATTTAATGCACACAGTTACATTTCAGTTCCACTATGTTTCAATCACGTGAACTGGTTAGTACAACACGAAATGGTCCAGCTTCCTCCGTCCTTGAAAGAAAAAATTACCGGAAGTGCAAACGTCGAACATCGTAATTAAATACTCGACCAATGGGTACTGGACGCGGTGGATAAGAACTTGCTCGGAAGTCCAGTCGATGAACCATGAAATAATGATTCAGAAAACCGAATTACTCATTAAATACTAGATAATACGAATCCGAAAATCCTCAAAGTTGTTCAAATAAACCATTTACCCCCCCCCCCCACTAAAGTTTAGTCGCTGACTCACAATGAAAGCTTTAAGTAATTGCCTTTCTGTAGACCAGGATTGATTCTTAAGGAGTCTTAACGCTTGCCATTAAAATTACCAATGTTTAATCGGTTAGTCCCAAGTAAATATTGGTAACTTGCTCACTTGTAGATGAAACCTTCTAAGTGCTAAAGTGTAACAATAGAAAAAATAAATTGAAAAGGTTTTCATAAAAATAACTAACACTACTTGGCAGTTAAAAAACAATGAAAATTGATTAGGAATTTTTTAATATTATGATACTACATAAACAATAGAGTAGAATAAATAGGAAGTAATGGGTCATGAAGATGCAAACAGCGATTGCATCTGTCTGACTAAAACAAAAGAGGAAAATATCAACTATTTTTTTTCAACACCACATACATTTTTGCATTTTGACGTAAGTAAAAAGAAAACAAAAAATGAAGCATATATGGAAGTGTACCTAAACTTAAGCAACAACCGAAAGTTACGGACTTGAAGCATTTATAAGTGAGTGCTTATTTTCCACGTCACCTTTAAGAAAACAACATAATTAAAGCAACATGCTGTGACTACATAGCTAACATGACTAGTAAACTCAGCTGATCGATATGAGCTGAATGCTTGCATTACGCTGAGAATGTCAGCATTGACAAGTCCAAATTTCTTCTCCCTTATTATTTGCTCCAAACCAACACTCGATATAAACAGCCATAAATAAACCCATTCTTACCTTTGTATCCTTTAACACCAGCTTTCATACTCTTATGTATCTACGCCCTTTCAATCTATATTGTCTACTTAATTGTCTACTAAGCATTTATTTGCCTAGACCATTCTTCGCCCTCTACCCCACCACCACCCCCAACATCAAGATGAAGGATAAATATTTTTTAAAAAAACATTGGAGTGAAATATATTAAACAAACTGTGAAAGTAATAAAATAGTGTCACTTTTTGTCAGTGTGAAAGTAGTCGCCTCACGGCACTACCGACACTAATAAATCGAAAATTTATTGAAAAGAACCGGAAAAAAGTCGAATGATTTGTTAAACGATTTGCGAATTGAGAAAAATTAAATACATTAAACTCTTGAATACAAGATGACAAGAAGGAGTATTAGGGCTCTTAAAGAGAAGATCAATCTCAAACCAAAGAAAACGGATCACAATATTTCCCCTTTAAATCTCCCATCTTGCTATTTTTTTTCTGTTGATTTGTGTGCACCTATCCGTTTGGGAATTTTAATTATTTGGTTAGCGCCCATGGACCCTGAACTTATAACCTCTTATTTGACAGAGTGACATTAGTTAGAACAGCCTCCTTATTGATTTCTATGTAAAGTTACAATTTGGCTTTTATCATAATGACATTATAGCGTTAAGTGTTGGCAATAAATATGCCAATAGATGATAATTTGTTTGCAAAGGCATGTGTATGTGTTAATTTTATAAATACCGCAATGGATGTTTGTTCATATTCTTAGTGACAACTTTAATGATTGAACATTACCAAGACCGGGTTGACTTATATCTTAAGGAGAAGGAAAGCTCTATTATTTTAGCTTTACAAATTTTAGACATCTACCAATGAAGTAGAGCACAAATCTAGCCCAAACTAAGTGTAAAAAGTACTATCAGACCCTTTTATCCCAAATGCATGCAGAGCGGACAAGAACAACGGATAAGATAGGAGAGGATGAATTGAAAGAGCAACCATGGAAAGGGTAACACAGGGAGGTAGCATGCCGACGCACCAGTGGAAGCATTGGTGTGAGTGCAAGGAACTTGGAACTTGAGATCCTCCACCCGATTGCTTGTATTGCACTGGCCTCCGGGGGGTTTCGGCACATAATCCACGAAGGGAGTACTTTGAATAGTCACAACCTATAACACAGAAGTTGGCCAGGCTTTATATTGAGACTATTAAAAATTTGTATTTCCTTTATAAATTGACATTTCACCGACTCATAGACCTTTTGATGAAATTTCATGTGATGATAACTATTTAATGAGACTCATTCAAATAAACAAGGGATTCTAAGTAGTTAACTCATTTATTTGCATTACATTATACAATTTGAACTCTTTTTGGGTTCTGCCCCGTAGCTTTACACTAGGATTTAGTAAATCTCAGATCTCCTAATCAATAGCAAATTCATTTGTGATTCAAGTGTGTATGCTGCAACACATTTAGAACAATCATACGATTTCCATTGTGTCTTCCTCAAAATAATGTTTATATTCAAAAAGCCGTCCAAAGCATCTCACTCACGACTCCTATTTTCCTGACCTAACACATCAATCACTAATATTCGTCTAAAGGGGGGAGCCTAAGGTAGCCTACTCTTTATCTGCCATTGCGGGTTATGTCGACTGAGGAGAGAGTCATAACTCTGTGTCATTCAATCATTATCGATCATTAGTTCTGTTGGTTACTCAGCAGTTCCCCATAAGGTGGTTTAAAAATTGCTACCTAGTTCATGAACATAACTCTGTTAGTTTCCCATTATTCATATATTGCCTTTTGTTCCTTTCAAAGTAAATAGAATAAAGGTTCTATTTCATATTCAAATATATATATATATATATATATATATATATATATATTTCTGTAACCTAACAGTTAATAATTTCAATAAAGAATTCAGACCCTACCTTCAGGTGGGTCTTCTTCTTGGAACTGGGTGGTGGACGAGGACGCATTGCTCGTTCGATGCATTCGTTCGTCCGAGGATTCCTTTTCGTACAGATATCGGATGGTTTCAAAACGCGATAGTTGCCTGGCCAGTAGATGCGCTCTGTTTCAATTGAGAATTGAGACTTTGTAGGACCTCTCTTTGCCTAAAAGACCAAGTCACGGCATTGTATGAAGTGAATGAAACTAGGATACTCAAACTTACTTCATGCAGTAAAATGGATTACAAAACCGAGTAGACAATTAAGCTTGCTTCTATTAATTACCTGATTATTTTTTACCACAATCTCCTATTAGTGAAATGAGTATTCAAAAGATATTGAACAGTTCGACTCAAACGAAGGGCTTGACCTTTTATGCAACCTCTGGTGATCATTTTCATGGAGTCGCATTTACATTTCAAAAAGATGGGAGCTTTATAACTATCCTCGATAATAACTAAATAGAGTTAATTTGAAAAAGTGCATTCAAGGAATATTATTTATTATTGATTTGTAAGGACTTTGTTGCACTTTCTTTGATTATTCGTTATTTTCAGAAACTAATTAACACTGAATTAATTTCATCATTTTTTAATCAGATTTCAAACATCTTAAACTCTTACAAGAGCACAAAATATTCACCTTAAGTTTATACATAAACTAGAAGTGAAAGATCATATTTTCTAACTAGGGTAACGATGGATAAGGCTTGAGGGAGAGTCGATGAATTAACATTTCAGAGAGAGAGAGATTGAGGGAGAGAGAAATTTAAATAAACCCAATCCACACAAACACAAAAATAATACTTTTAGGATTGTATAGTGATTGAACTGTGGTTGGTGCTAAAAAATGTAGACATCAACGCTATTATACCAGAACCTAGATCATTTATCACAAAGAAAAAATAAACCTGGGTTTTATTCTCGATTCGAAACCTGCTTTTTGTGGAGTTGTGGCTAAAACTGTAGAATACTGATACTTGCCAGCGATTAAGTTTGATAGAACGCTAATATTAATAAAGATGCTTAATCCCACGACACAGATTTGCTTCAGTCCATTTGGTTAAAAGGCCGCCGCAAAATGGAGTCTAGAGGTGGGCAAGACAACTTTCAAACTAGTATCAATCTACGAAATGGAGAAAGGAATATGTGAAATTTCGAACGAATTGTTTGGTTCAAGATAAGATTAGAGCCTCCATAGATAGAAATACTTTGATGGTTCTTTTCGGTTCCCAATTTGAATATGCTTGGTCGTGTTTTTATTTTCGTGAGTATGCATTCTGAGTTCGATTCTGATAACTAAAAGTATATATATCCTAAGCGAACCATGTGTAATTCGACTAGATCAGTTTTCTGAAAACATTTTTTGGCCAGTACATTCGAATATCCACAATATTGGATGTGCATCAGTGAACACGTATGCCCTCTGATGTACATATAAAATGAACCCATTAATACTGGTGTCACTAATAGTACAAGAGGTTACCATTGAGAGAAGTATAAATCCGCCAATTATCACTATTTATTAAAACAAATAGTAAATTCGCTTCCAACTTTGTGATATTTGACTACTTGAAAACAGTAGCGGGTCGGCTTTCAAACCTTTAATCAAAGAGTACTTAATGGCCAGGCCGCTTAATAGAGCAGTTGACTCCTTTTAAAAAATGTAACCTTGAAATGAAGTAAATAATTATGAATGAGGGGAGGGAGGGGGGGGGCAATTATTCTACTTTCACCCAAAACGGAATGAAATTGCGCACATCCTCTAAGCCAGATGCAGTACAATTTAAAGGGGCGAAAAATATTGCCCCTGAAATGAAAATTATTTTGAAATTTTCATTATTGTTAAAAAGTGTACTATGGTCTATCTAATTTCAAATATTTTATTACGATTATTCAAAGTCCTAAAATTCACCAAGTGTCACCAATATAGCACTCATTACCCGATTTAGACAATAAAAAATAAAAGTGGGCAGAAAATAGGTAAATATTACTTCTTTTATCGAGTGATTGTTAAACTCCACTGGTCTAGATTTACCTCAAAGAAAGCAATATAACTTAATAGTTCTATTTATACATGTAACCTTGACAAAATCTAAATAATCAACACCATTGTCACATGAATGAAAAAATCTTGTTTTAGCCAGCAACAATTATAGCCAGAGGTAACTTTTATAAACAGATACAAAGGAGCCGGTCAGGAGTAGACAATTCAGGATATCATCAGTTTTTCAAACTCCTTAAAACTATCAAACTATCCTCCATGTTGAACAATTAATCAAATATTGTGGAATAATTCACCAAAAGCTAAATTGATCTATTGCAATAACTCATCATAAGTACATATAACTTGGAAATGCTTAAACCCCAATCCCTTGAAATTGATATTTGGAAATTGAATTTCAGTGTGGAAGGAAAAATTATGAAAATCGAAAATTGTTTCTTCCCCTCCACCCGACATCGGATGTAGGAGCCTTTTACTGGAACTGTGCTTTTAAAACGCATTCAAACATTGCAATAGCAATGAATTATACTTTGAAATTATCAAAAGTGAAGAGCAACACTGAATGAAAAATGGGGTGGGCGAAAGTATTAAAACACCATCGGCTATTCCAAGAACTTACACTATTTTGCTATTCAATCAGGGTATTATCAACTATTTTAAACGAGCTGTGGGGAGGGAGATGGAATACTGTAATAAGAGCACAGCATTAATAATGGCCACTAAAATGATATCAGTACCAGAAGATTTTACAAGGAATTGACTGACCTGGACATATTTGCCGACTGAGTTGATTACTGGTTTGCAAGATTTAGGAGTACCACAATTACCATGAGGTTGAACATTAACGATATCGTAGAGAGCACCCACTCGATCTCCATGAGAATCAAACTCAACATGACCTGTCTCTCCATCTTCAAAAATCACTTCCGTCATAGCCCTACAATCGACAAATTATTAACTCACATTCCAACTTACTGGTAGAGCTTAGTATTATAGCGTAGCCATGATTGTGAAAGATTGCGGGGCGACTCAAGCTCTTGTCTGCAATGATGGACCGATTGTAATCCGAACATGGCATTTGGTTCTCGGCGAGTAAATTTAATTATCCCCTCCGTTACTACTCGAGCAGCATCCTCGACGTGTAATAATTCATCAGACTGTGCTAGTCGTACGCTCAATACGCCTGAAAATTGGATCGATAAAGATTATTACAAACTAAGCAAATGTGTAAAATCATGTCTACTTAAAGTATTTTAGTAAAGTCGAATTTACCTAACGGAAGATTCTTCGCTCCTAAGCACTGTTCAGATATAATCCAAGCCCATTCCTTGCCAATAATTCCCAAATGATCAGCAACAGTAAAGACATGTTCAGCATATCGACGGGTGACAAATAGGAGGATCACTCGTGTCTGGCCCTTTCGGATGGAGTCTAATTTGTTCTGAAGTTCTTTTAGGTTTACTACATCTTCCTCATCTGTATTGACACCGATAGTTTGAGCGATCTAATATGGATTCATTTTCAAATAAGAAAGTGAAAAAACCTATCTTCAAATGTTAATTGAGATAAATAAAACGGGACATGCTATTTCCTTTGTGTTGCAGCGTACTCTTGCTAAGTAAAAGCAGTAAGAAATTTTGTCAATGCTTATGAAAATTAATGAAGACATGTTATATCGTCTAGAAAGTTTAAAGAGATTTTAATGCTCACAAAAGAAGAAATATCCATCTAGTTATGCACAAAGGTTCATTTTCCCGATTTCTTTTCTTCTATAATAACTACCTTAAAATTGGCTGAAATGACAGGAAACTAACTTAAATACCAAAGTTATTCACTTGTACATAAATAGTTCCACATTCTTAATGAAGAAAGCAGAAACAATGTATTGAGGTACAGATCGCTCTTCTGAGCAACTTTTGAATTATGTGTACATGAGACTACAAGGCTTTTTAGCAGGTGCAGTTAGTATTGTTTTAAAATGGTTTGGGCTTTTTTTAACCCCGGGAAATCTTTAATACAGCGCAACCAGGAACTTTGGATATATTAGTTTGTTAAAACTATATCTGCAATAAATATCACCTAATATCTGAGAATTCAGTGTGGATAACAAATTACTAGTTACACCGCAGAATTAGTTCTTAAGCATCAAGGCTAAAAGAAGGAAGAAAGCAGACCGAAAGCAAGATTAAATGCCTGAGCAAATCGGCACAGAGTTTGGCTTCAGAAACTCCAAAAAAGTGCAAACAAAGGCAGAAATTAATATCTCGATTACTTTTATACCAAGATTTAGCAAAATTAGAAAAAGTGTGCGTAAAGGTGATCATTAACTCTATATGTTGTCTATTCTCACCGAGCGATTGCGAAATGAGAAAGCATAAGAGAGAAAAGAGAAAAATTGGCATTCATTTGGTAAGTTTTTCAGCATAAATACACAATAACGGAATACTCTCAAGGACTGGAGATGACATTTTCATCACTCTCTCTTGTCTCTTATAAATTTAAAGCAACCAGAAATAGGTAAACGAATTCATGGAATTGATTTATTCATTGGTTTTTTCTGGGAACATTTGCTTTATGACGCCAAGTTGCCATTTTAAAAAGTTATAAATACTAGACTCAAGGTGAAGGAAAGACAAAGACCCATTGCCTAATAGGGAAAATAACTTTGCTTTTAGGGATTTGAAGAAGCGATAAATGATTGGCTGCTTGGTCAGTCAATTTTTGCTGCGATGATCGTTTCAGCCTATGCCCGACATATTCAGGCACAAGCATAGAACTTAAATAATTGATAATGCGTACATAATGGAAATTTTATTAGCAAGAGTAGGCTTCTCGTGGCATTTCATGGAGCTTTAGGTATGTTGTTAATGCGTGCTCTCATTACTGTTCAATAAATATTGTGATAGTGATTTATAAAAGTAATAATAGCCATGAACTTACCTTGAAGTCCACTGTCTGTCGTGCAGCCTCTAGACTGGCAATGAGCGCCTTGGAGTCATGACTATTGTCCGAATGAATGATGATCACTTCATGCCATTCAAAGGTATCGATGAGTTGTGCCCAGATTGCTGCCTCCTGGACGTAGGGTGGAACTGTTCTCAGGAAACTTGCATGCGCATACTTGTTGCTGAATGCTGCTTGTCGTGCACTTACGCCTTAAAACAAAAAAGGGATCAAGCCGATTAAAAGTAATATGTCTTGAAGCAGCTCTTCTAACTGAGAACTTCTAGAACGATGCTTGACAAACTTTATTGAACTTGAAATAACCTAGTAAGTTACTCTACTTGAAAAGACTGAGTCGAGATGGCGACCCACCACTCAGCTTGACTGCATGGCCACTAAGCTCTATATTCATATGAGGGAACCTTGAGGTCTAATTAGTAATGAAAGATTCGAATTAATCACGGCTCCTGACCCACCCCTGCATAATTTATCATTGTCTATTATGTTGCTTTTTCTTTCTCTTGCTTTCAAATTCTAGTGCATTGAAAACAGTGTTATGCGAGGCCTTATTAATCCCTCTTCTGAAGATTTACAGTCCTTTTAAGCCAACGGCGTTGCAATATTAGTTGTACCACTATTATAACATTTTATTTCAAATATTTAAATCCGATCCAAAACTAAGGCAAGCGGCTTTAACCCTATCAGATCAAGTGAATAACGAGGAGGAAAAAGGACAAACAAATCTCAATATCTACAATAAGTCCCCACATGTCACAAATCCCCTTTACTTAAGTTGAATACAATATTCTTCCACCACAAGCCTCCTTCCACAATTCCATCTTCAGAAGAGAATCTAACATACGATTTGTGATTAAATGGATACTGCAAATAATTCGAATAATTCATTATCGGCACTTTTGAAGTATGTGTTTGACTAAATCCTTCAAGTAGTCAATTGAATTGCTTTAGAATACATAAAATTATTTAGCATGAAAGGTAGCCATGTGGGAAGAAAGGTAGGAGTAAGGAGTCCTCTCACTGCCAATATTTTACCCCACTGATAGAATTACAGATAAGTAATGATTATTGGATTGTAAAACAGTAACTGAAATTGGCTAACAGATACCAAAAAAGATGGGTAGTTCGCATTTTAAATTTAAATTGAAAGTTTAAATATGTCACTCGGTGCTTATTTGTGCTTTCTTTTAAACATTTATTATTTATTTATATCAAATGGCAGGCTTTAAATATTATTACTTATTTATGATAGTTATCATTAACCCTTTAGTTGACTTCAGGCTTCACGGAGGGAGAGGAACATCAAATTAAAAAAGCCGAGTTGGCTGGGAGTACAGAAGAGTGTTTCAAAGATGTAAAAGAGGCAGACACAAAGGTAGAAAAAAGGTGAGGCGAGTGATGTGGAGGTAGTTGAATATGGCATAGAGTGAGGTGATGGTAGTTTGTAGTGAGCCGTCAACTGCCAGTTAATAGGCTTTTTTGTCGTATGAGTATAGGTTGCCCAGGGTGCACCACGTGGAGGTAAGTCTATCGCACTCCCCTTTTTTAAACATGACGATCGGTTTTGCTGCTTTTATTTATTTGTTCTTCCGATTATCTAAAAGGCAGACCATCATGCATGATATTCAGAAGCTTCCAGTTTTAACATGACGGAGGTGAGAAAGCTCTAATAATCTGTGTGATTATTCATGGTGGATACGAGTTAATAATCATCTGACTGGAACTTTAAAGCATTAAAATACTCATTCAAAAATTCGATCGAAATAATGGTTCCCTTGATACCCCCTCACTTTATTCTTACTCTTGCTTCTTTCTCCCTTTATTGGGCCATTTTGTTGGTTGTAGTTTTGGGAACCACTCTTCGTTTGACAAATATGATTTTTTACCTCGTCATGAGTAAAATTAATTGGACAAATAACAAAAAGGAACTCACAAGCAAGAATTGACGCTTGGTTAATAACTTAATATTCCATAAACCTAATAAGTTTTAAGTGATCCTTTTACCTTAATTGTCCATTTACCATTTAGGGAAGATAAAAAAGACGCCACAGGTTTAATTATTCAGACCCCAAGGCCAAAAGAGTTGGGCGAACCAATGAGAAAGGAGGCAGAAGCTTGGTGAATGACGACTTAGAAGTTGCGCAAGTGTATATTTTACAAAATAGCTAATGTGACGCCTTGTAAAAGGGAGACAAGGAAAATAAGGAAGCAGTATTAAATTGCTTATTTAATCAAAGACGAAAAAAAGGACAAGACGAGTAAGTATTTTCAAGCATCCATTTAAAAAAATGGAAGAACAGCAGGGTTTTAGAATAATGAAAACGGTAATGAATTAATGTGGTAAGACTAAAACACAGGCCAATAAGTATAGAACGTCGTAGAGACAAGAAATCCAAAGGATTAGTTCGATCTTTTGGAAGCATCAAATATCCTACTGGTAAAGTGATGTAACAACCGAACTGAAAACTAAAGTACAATGAAAGTGGTAAGTATTGATCAAATGCAAGCAAAGTCCTACAATTTCGCAAATGTAGCTTTGCACCAATAGGCCTAGTAAGTCTGTAATATGCAACTCACGATGCGACCAAAGGAACACATTTAATTCAATTAAATAATTGTTCCTAGTTTGAGTGCTTTTCGGATACTTACATGCTTTACTTATCTAAACATGATAAACCAATTAAATGACACATTCAAATTCGAATTAGTCAAAGGAGAAGGCCAATGCCGCCTGAGAATATTAATATCACGTTAGCGATGTGGACTATTTTTATACAGAACATTAAAATAGGAATTGTTGACCTATAAAATGGTTATTTTCTGTTATATGTTGCTGAAGTAGGTCCTTTATGTAATAGTGAATAGCCAATAAAAGAAGAAAGTTGAAAAAGAAGATATAGTTTCACAAATAAGTCAAGCCAATAGTCTTGCGTAAAGCACCACAAAAATAGTGATAACAAGCAAAGAATTGTGGCTGTGCGTGAAAAAGGACTGCTCGGCTAGTCCCCTATTAAAGTTAATTCAAGCTACGATAAGTGTTCTCAATTAAGGATAGTATTGTTGTAAGCATGTAAATTCAATAAACGCAATACTCGCTACATACCCATACTCATTCAGGAGGCTTTCCATACTAAGGTACTTTGACATAGGGATTACAGAGAAAAGTCAAGGCTTATTTGTATAGTAATCCGCTATAATGTAGAGAGCAAATAAGGAAAAGTAGCATATATCCCGTAATTACACACCTAATTCAATATAAAAAAGGATTCGAAAATAGTAAAATGAAAAGCATTAGATAGATGTGATAATAGTGAAAAATTAACGCAACCTACAAATAACTGGTAGCCCATAAAGTGCAGCAATATAGGAAATAGAAAGTGGAGGAACCGATGGAGAATTTGGAGGATTCGAGACGACCACAGCAAAAAGACGAGCATTTCCGGCAGAAATCATCGAGCACAACTGTTTGGTTGCTGTCAGGGCATTTGAGGCAAGGATCTAATGGTAATTGAAATCCAGGTTAAGCAACAAAAGCAACGTATTTGGAATCGAGATAAATTTTTAATTCATATGTTGAAAATATGCATAAAATGACAGTGTGCTAACCTCGGTAAGCGCTGTAAATGATATTTGTTTATCACTAACATGAGCACGAACATCACTGATAGATGAGTTAAAATGCTTCATGGACATGGTGCTGCTTAGTAATGCTCCAATAGTAAAGTGTACATTGCTGTCTGTAGATTTGGATGCAGGAAACGTTAAAAGATTCAGGTATAAAACCACGAGTATAATTTTCAACATTAGGAAGTTAGTAAGCAGCAGATGGCGAGAAATCTAACAGAATATTAAATAGACAATAAATAACAAATCAAGTACAATTATTTAATAAGCTCATTTTAAAGTTAGTCAAATGCTTCAGGGCAGATATTTGAAATTTTTTATTTATCTTATGAACATATATTAGAACAAATGGAAACTTTCTAGTTTCTTAAATCCGCCCACTTAGCAGACTGATAATTTTAAATATGTACAAACATATCACCTTGAAAATGATATAATTTAATCCTTCATAAGAAACAAAACTTATAGAGATAGTAAAGACAAAATTTTACATTAATTTACAAATTTGAAAATTTAATAAACAAGTTCTTAAAAAGATTTTCTTCATTTGTGTCGCCTTATGACTATGATCTTCAGCAAAATAGGACCTTCACTAAATCTGAGTTATTCCCTTGATACTTCTACTAACTACAAAAGCATACCAACCATTTGATAGAATCCCCTGTCTAATTTACCTCAGAAGTTAGCTAGGAACGTTTAAAGTAGTGACTACAAAACAGGTCTCCATGATAATATTTTACCAAATTATGCTTAGTAACCATGATCACGGTATTACTACGATAGCTTAATTTCTAATGCAGATTGGATGGAAAGTCCCCGGATGCAGGCCAAGTTTTCAAGGCGCACTTTCTTGATCGTCCTCGCCAACAAAGCTTTTTGTTACTTTTTGTTCTCCAGCTCTACAAGTTATTCGAAGTTCTAGTGTTTGTCGCCTCCTTAAGAAAATTTTCAAAATGATTCTAGAATTTTTCTGCATTAACTTGAAGCGGAAAAGTACCGTTGCAAAGCCCGGTTTTTAAATTTCTGTTTTCGATAGTTACACTTATTTACACTGTTGTTGAAGTGTAGGCTACTTTACCTAACTCTATACGCTGAAAACTCAAGAAATTAATTCCTCTGATTTCCATTCGATCACTCAAATACTATGCGCATACTTGTAAATAAAAATATATTTAATGAAGTATGTGGCTAACTATAGTGCCCATTCGCTACTTTCTCATTAGTCTCATTTTTTAATCCATAAAAAGTGCCTTTATCTAATTTTAATTAAAATACTTTGTGCCACGTTTAACCGTGGTTAATTTTTCTCTTCAATTCACTATATAGCATCGGTAAGTAAAACCGCAACGAAATTTATTGACGAAGTAGGCAGAATAAATGAGCGCTTTTAAGCAAATGACAGAATTTGTTTTTAGAGTAATTTGTATATATATACAGGTATTGTGTGACAGAAAAAATGTAGGAGGTGCACTGTGTGTGTGTGTGTGGGGGGGGGGACTGGTTTGAGTAGTGAAGGTGGTTGGAGAAAGGGAGAAGAAAGCAGCCGTATACAAAATATATTGACATCATCCGTTTCATCATGTTTGATTTCTAAGTCACATGAGGCGAGTAATTACTCCAGTTAGAGCACGGTGCTCTGCCTTCAACTTTTCGGACGCAGCTCTTAGCTCCTCTAGCAACTACGATGAATAGAATAGTGTATGATTGATAAAATCTGAGAGCTGATTTAATGCATGCGCGTTTGTTTCCTTACCCTCTGATCGGATTCATTGTAGTTGATCCGCTGTGAACTTTGTTGTTGCTGCGCTGGCATCCGTCGAGCCTCATCCACTTTAGTGCGTAATTCAAGAAGTTCAGCTTGCGCCTTTTCGATTTGATTCTTCAACTCCTTGTTATCCGCTTTTTCTGCTTCATAGAGGCGCTTGTAATCTAAATTCGGTTCCTAAAAATATGCATTGATGATGAATAAATTTTCCTATGATAATCTTGGTTTGAAGTAAGAGTTAGGCAGACAAACGTGTGCATGAGTAAATGGGTTAAAATGGCAGCAGTTACGAAGAGAAACATTTTGTTAGGGAGCGGTCTTACCACTGCCCATTGCTTGAATCGGAAGTGATAGGGGAAATATATGGCCTCTTGTTGGCGACGGCTACGATTTTGGGGTTGAGATTGTCTTGGAACTGAATCGTATGGCGACAGCGTCTATTTGTTATTAAAGTATGTTGAGTCATAATTGTTACTTCTATTAATTCAGTAGTGGTGTAGTAGTTACTCCAGATAGCCCTTACCAACATACAACAGAAGCTAACACATGATTTCATTAGAGGTTCATGCGTGCTAAGTCAAATGGGCACCACCGACGAGACGTTAGGGGGCATAATTATCCCTTTAGCTTAAATGCGTAATATAGTTAGTACTTTTGAAGCCATTTAATTCGTGTTATAGTCATTTTTATCGTTGTTTTACTGCATTTATGTGATTTTCTTTTAGAACCCCACTGTTCAATTATTTCGGTTGATTTACCAACTGGAGATTTCATTTTTCAGGAATTAATTTTGCAATTTCGAAAACTAGTTTGGTATGAATCTGTCAGGTTTATGGAACCTGAAAATCACCAACATTATAATTAGATTTGTTTTTATTGTTCTCTTTTAAAATTGAAAATTATGTTGATAATTTGCATAATAAGAACAATTTAATCCTGATGCAGGGACATAAATAGATCGGTTAGTAGTATCAACATTATACTTTAGCTATAAAATAGGACGACTTATGGACGTTTTGGTTATTTTGCCTAATTTTCATATATTATAAGCATCAGACATTAGTAGTGGCCATGTTCATTTTAAAACCTCACTCCTCTAACTGACGTTTGTGAAGTGATATTAATTTTTAATATTCAGTGATGCAGACTTAGGCAGATCTGCCAATAGTTAATCGAGGGGTAACGAATGCAACGCCGTTAACTTTTACAACTGATTTTCCTTTCCTTAGATATTTATGCCATTCCTCCCCACCCTCCCCCACATTCTATATTCGTTCATAATTTTGAAATTTAGAGACAACAAGAAAATCCTTTTATATCAAAGCTTCGATCGATTATAGGTAGATTCGCATTTTCACTTAAAGGTTATGTAAAACAGTACTTTCGGAACCAAATGTACACATCTAGGTCACGGGTTAAGGTACCTTTGCATACACACGCCCGAACCTAAGAATGGTCTATCAATTTTATACCTAGCTACTTTTTTTCAACAAGATCGCATACTACTGAAAACCTTTCGAGATAAAATAAACAGCTGAATTAATAGAAGCATAATCTACTAAGTCTTACAACTTGTTTACCGATTGGCTAGGCTCTTAATGAGAAAATAGGCCACTTTTAGTTGGGACCTGTTGCTAAATACAAGTGACAAGAATGGTACTCAAGGTTTAGTAATGAGCAACGTTTTATTGCCTACTTGCCAACTCAATGATCTCGAGAAAGTAAGTCATAGGGCTCAGTATGACCACATGAACTGGCCATCAGTAAGACTGGGCAAGGTATTTCAAAAATTCAGAGAGATTGGTGAGGAATAATTTTCTTCATTGGTGAATGCAAGACTTCTTATTCGTGTTACGTTCACAAGTTAAAGTTAATAAGAAGAACACGAATTTGACAAGCTATTTAACGGTCTGGCAGAGAATTTATCAGACAGAACGAATTATTAATTTTGAGCTAAGTAAACCAGGAAATCAAACCCTCTTTTACATCTGTTTCCTCCTCCTCTCTGTGAAGCCCAAAGTCAGCTAAAGGGTTAAATCATTATTCTGTCCACCCTCTCGACTTTTTGTCACTTTGATGTGAATCGCTCTTCTTTTCTCCCTATCATTTCTTCTCACTTTAATGTTCCTCGCTTCTGTGAAGCCCGAAGTCAGCTAAAGGGCTAATGATAAATACCAAAATGCTTGCTATTTGAAAAAATAAATAAAAAATGAAGCCTTCACTCTCTCCCTCTTACTACTTCTAATTAAGCTTTCACTAACTTGACCACTACAGACTATCTGTTAGCACCTCAATCTCATGGGTAGTCCGGTTAGTAGTAGAAACCACTATGCATATGCCATAAAGAGGTAAGCTCTGTTGTCCATTGAATTGAAAACTTAGCTGAGTTCGAGGTATTCAGTGGCGAAGATTCATTTTAATATGCCTTTCGTTGTTAAGCATTTAAAAAGTCGTTTCAAATTTATTTTATGCCAGAATAAAAATATATAAAGTTGCCAGATTAAATTGTGCGTCCCTCCAATATTTAAAGAAATTCAGTTTTATTGATTGCCACACCAGCGCCTCTGCTGAATTACAGAACGGAAATTTTGTATGCTCTCAAATTTGAAGTTCCTTGCTAATCAATTTCTTTTTCGCCAAAATTCTAGACCCAAACAGTTATGATTTTATTGTATCGGGTATAGTTCAATGATTAGTAAAAAAAGAATTTTTTCTCTACAGGATTACAAGTGCATGGGGTGTTGATGGCAGGGTCTCCATTGTGTGAAAAAGTTAAAACTTCTATGTTTGGCGTCATTTATTCTATCCAACCTTAACAAAATTTTTTCTCCACTCACCACGTGGTGCCGAAAGGGAGCTAGAGGGAGGGGGGCAGTGATTTTATTTAAACACAGACTGGAAACAGAGTGTTAAATTTTTGAAAGTAATAATATTAATAATAATAAGTAGAGAATAAGTTCTTTCAAATGAATATTTTCTGTTTTCCCCGTTAACAAATAAAGTTCTGATTCGTCAAGGTCACTACTATCCAGCTGGCAAATTAACCAGTCTATTGTTCACTTTCGTTTTGGATGAACCTGCCGTGCTTAACGTGCCTTTGTAAGTTTCAAAAACTTGCTCATGGCATGGAAATAAATCAAGGTGACATGACCAGCTACCTAATTAAATTAACCAATCAACCAACTTGGAATATCTTTGCAATTACTTAATTCAGAAGGCTACTTTTAAGAAACTTCACAACTCAAATCTCCCAAAATTCAAAATATTAAGACTGTTCACATTTTGACTTCATTATATCAAACTCAATTTTTATCTCACTAAAAAGCTAAGCAGTTTCGTGTGCTCGATGTCTACGAAAATTAACTCCTAAAAAATCTTTCTTGCAAAAAATTATTTTACTGTTATTTTCTGATATACAATAATTTGTAAAAAATTGTTTGGTTTTAATTTCTTTGTTGCTTTTATGTTGGAAGATAAATATGACAAACTTAATTTGTACCCCAGTCACGTTTTTATATTTTTCAAAATCGTTTCAATTACTATTTCGCAGAAGTTAGCGCGTTTCTATAAAGTAATTTTTTCTCTGAAAACTTGTATCAAATTAAAACACATTTTTACAATCGTGAAACTTGCTATGAAGGTTAGAAACCATCATATTGGATCAAATTTCCATTTTTTCATTCGTTGCAGTAGTATTTTGAAAGAACGAGCAAAATACTCTTCTCAAACTTTCACATTAATTTGCTTGAAAATGCCGGGCACTTTTTGGTCAATGAAATATAAACAAAAATTGCGCTTGTGAAACTGAATATATTTAAAATTCTATAAGGTCCAAAGTGAAGTCTTGATTTCAACCGTTAAAAAATGAACATTCATTCGTCAAGCATCTACAGCAAGTCAGTAACATTGTTAATGTGGTTATCCAGCACAATATGTTCATTCAAAATATTATTCCACTAATACTATCCATATTCTAGTTTACAATGAAAAATTACTAAAATTCATTGGCAGAAACGTGCGAGCACTTATATACCAGGAATCTCTACAAAATTTAAGCGAAAAAATAAATCAACTACAATAATGCATGAATACTGATATTGGATAATTTATCACATTCAACAAAATTAAAAGCTTAATGGAATTCGAGTTTATTGTTATCTTTTTTCTGCCTTGCCTCATCTTAAATATCATGGCGTTTTCACTGACATTCTGTTGTAAACGCATTTACAAAAAAGGAATCCTTCTTTATTAAATAGAATCCCAGACTGGAATAGGTTTAACAAACTTCAGTCGAAATTGTTTAACTAAAAGCCTGCAGTGTGTCCCCATTTTGTGGACCTAAACCACATTGAATTCTCCGTTACCGACTTAATCGTGTGGACAACCTCATTAGCAGTAGAACACCTCAAAATATCCGAAATCCACAATCACATCCCTAAAGATCTTCCTTCCCTCTACATATTCCTTATTATTCTCAGTCATCTCGGATATAGAAATATGTAACGAGAGGAGTTGTTCTTAAGTCAAAATCACCAGTCGTTAATCATCACCTCGCAGAAAAGCTTGCATATGTGGCACACAGCGCGCTTTCATATTAGGTCTCTCACTAGCCACCCACTCTAAATGTGTAATTGTTAATCACAAAGAAGATTCTTCTTCTCGGTCTTGTCTCTAGTTAGAACTTGATTAAATGTAATACTTGGGCTACTTACTGCAGCACGAGCATACGAGGAGGGTGGTGGATTAACAAGAGCTCCAGTGGTAGCCGAAGGAGGGACTGAAGATGACGAGAGAACAGTTGAAGCTGAGGAGGAAGAAGTGTAACTCGGTGAAGGTCGAGAGTAGTAGCCGCTGCTGCCCGTTGTACTGCTATTTGTACTGCTATTGTTTAGATTCACCGGTGTACCCGAAGAGGCTGTATAGCGCGAGCGATTCACCATGGGTGATTCTGTACTCTAAAGGGGGGGGGGTAATGGATATTGAACGGATTTGATGAAAGCGATTCTTAAGTTTATCAGTCAATTAGAACATGCGCAGTTAAATGAAGAGGTTACAGAAAATTGACAAAAAACTCAATGTAATCATACTTTCTCTAGGATTCTTTCCGCCCATTTAATGCTCTCCGTGTTCTTCATATATCATGCCATTCCTTCTTGCCACTACTGGCAAAGAAAGTTATCTCTTTACCCTAGTTCATGCAATCTTTTCCAACAACTCAGTTTTTTTAAACGATAACATAAACACTTTTTATTTTATCTTTTACAATTAACTATAGAATAAAAAAGGGAATAGCTTTGGATTCTAAAATAATAAGTAGCCTAAACTTGAAAATCTACTTTTTATTAAAAACAGTATTTCCGTTTAATTCATGCTTTCCTTTAACTCAAGCAACTGAATTATATTTTCAAATGGTGCTTTGACTAACAGCTAGAATTTACACTGAGCACATTTCTTGTGCAATTTTCCGCAGTAGAGTGTAATTTTTTTCTCTTTTGGTATTGGCAGTGATTTTTTGTTATATCACTTTGCAACAGTGTTCCAATTATTTATCCAATGCGAGAAAATTCTCGAATTTCATATCGATTTCGCACAAAGTTAGTATCACGTTTGAGAAATTACCAACCATGAGTAGGCGAACAGCTAAACGCAAGATTTTCAGATTTATTCTCTCCACTACGACAAACAACTTCGAAATTGAAGTTGCTTTGGAATTAACTTGGTACTTTCTAGTGCATTACACTCCCCCATCCCCCCTTACCAAAATGTTACCATTTTTGTAATGAAATCAGAAATTAAGCAGATAATTGGCACGAATTTCTAAAACTAGGTTACATTTTAGGTCCTGATATCTGAATGTGAGGGAAATTCATATTTAAGAAGTTTAAACTGGTGAGTACAGAGTGCGCAATTTGCACTCTTAAACAATGTTAGCTTTCAAGAGGCATAACTTTACTTTTTTATTATTTCAGGCTACAAGAAAATTTTACTCAAGACACCAAATGCATAAAAAATGCGGAAATCGATAAATTAGGGAAGAGCCTAGGTTATCGTGGGTATATCCTCATCCATGGTAATTGGAGTCAAACAAAGAAGATTGAGCATTAGGGCATTCCAGAACAAACTAGCCTCCTTGAATGAATTAGGTCACTTAAATACATATGCGTTTAAAACATGACACTTTTGTTCTGACTCATGCAACACTTCTTTGTTCGTTGTTCAATAAATTATTCAGAATCTTCATAATTATTTTAAGTTGAAAATATTTTTCCCCAATACAACGGGCAATAATTGTAATTTAGATATTAAAATTTTTCTATACCATAAAAGAGTGCTTATTATTTGAAATTTTTTATAACTCGTTTAAGGTTAAGGCCAACAAGTAACTTCATAAAAATGCATTGGATGAAGTAGCTCTTATCGACATTTTCGATCTATTTAAAAAGGCGTGTCCATTTCTTTCTAAGGTCACCAAACGGTGGGAATTAGTTATAATTGGTTAAGCATTTCTGTGTTTTTTTAGACAAATATTGGTAGTAGCGAAATTCCTGCGAAAATGCTTGTATTTCGTTCACGGTTGCAAATTATCCTTAAACACATTTAACACCCTTTCTTAGCAAAAGGGGACAAAATCCCGCAAGCAGACAGGATCATCAGACAAAAATCTAAATTTAGCCTTTTGGCAATGAAGTCTTAAGAACAAAACTTGTTTATGTCTGCACAACCCTCGTACCACATGCTTATATTTGACCTAATAGCCTCTTCAGGTGTCAGTGAAATACATCAAGCATTATCTACCGTTAAAGAGTCTTAATCACCTTCTCCGCAATATTATATCTGAGTTCTAAAACTCTTTATCTAATCAATGGTAAAGGATGATTCTTAAATAAAACGTTTTAAGTTCTATTTCGTCTTTAAACGATTCATCTCTTAGCCTACAAGTGAGTGGGAATTATGGAATACTGAAAAGAAATGGGAGAATACTGAAAATTGACGAACGCTTTTGGAGATTCCACGTGCAGATAGATGTAATCATTCAATAATGAAATTATTAATGCATTTAGTTAGTGGTTTTCCTCGCATGCGTCAAGGGGCGATAGCAAAGGCAAACATTGCAATATTTATCCATGTTATATTGATAATCGATGACAGCAGTGCTAATAATGAAATAATTAACAATTCAAATAATATCACCAAGCTAAACCTACACATGCCCGATAGGTATTCTGAAAATCAATAACATATAGCCAAGAGTTAGGGAAACTATTGGTTAACCCCTATCAATTGTCCCCTTTGCTTTATTTTTCTTTTGTTGAAACTATTAATAATTACTCGCACCTATAAGATGGCATATTTATCTACTCTAATATTGTTATTAATTCTCAATTTATTACGTTGCACAATCATTATTCATTTAATTTATCCCACATTTATTTCAGCAAGGCATATAGATTTAAATGTATTAAAGGACTAAAAACATTTCATGCACGATTCTGTCTTTTCTCATTTTGAAAGGAATTATGTGAAAAATCAGGAATTTCATTACTAGTTTTGATTCAATTTTTGTGAGAAGATTAACAATTTTAATGATATTTATAAGACTAGTGAAGGCATTACGATTAAATATTATAATTTCATGTCTTTCATAATAAATGTGAAAGAAATATAAGTATTTTTTTCATTTCTATATGCCAAAGTAGTATTCATGAATAGAAATGAAAAAGTGGGGAAACGATTCTAAATTAAGGGCTTGATTCAAAGTAATTTGTTTTAAATGCAATTCCCATCAAATTTAAGCCGTTGGCGATCAACGTGTTTTATTTACATGAGAATTCAGACATGTGGAAAGCCTGCGATTCAGGATATCTTCTGAGCGGTTCAAAGTCAAATAACTAATTTTCTGTGTTAATGAAGGGAGATATGTTGTTGCATATAATTAGTAAAAGGTGATGGCCGTTCTACGAATTACAATGAAAGAATGCCCAAATGCTAGAAAGGAGATCACAAAGTCGTCTAATACACTGAACAGGTTTCACTCATTGCCCGATTCTTATCCTCAATGTGATCTTTAAATGACCGCACTTATTGCTAAAATGTGTGTTAATTAAGTGAGCTTATTTTTGCATATTTCGCATCTACCTACCTAGCTTATACCAGCTAGCAGGCTTGTGACTCGAAAGATATAAAGTGGCTCCAAGATCTAATTAGCTAAACGTGGTTTATTGGTGAAATTTTTGGTCAAGAAGAGGAATTTGTCCTTGAAGTCGCATTTGTATCAGTTTCCACCAAATCGCCTGTAAGGCAATGAACCAGGTGTAGCAACCTTTGCTACCTCAAGGTATTATGATTCTGAAGGTAATGAGATGCAGGTGAATACTCCTGCAATAAAACTGGATTTGTTTTCAAGATCGGAGTCTCTCAGTAGGGCCTACTATTAAAAATAATCACCTCCATGTTTAAACAATGGGTTCTATATGACTATTTGACCAAAAGTATGTGCAAGAGTTTCGATCAAACCTCTTTATCCTTAAGAGTGAAAAAAATAATACATATTAAGCAAATTCAACTTGTCCCAATAAAAGGATATACTGTAGCAAATCATTTTGAAAAACAAGCACAACACATTTCATTAATGATAAAAGCCCAATCAAGTATCTCCAATTGCCTGGCAAGAATTCCTGGAATTTATTTCTCAGGCACCACTAGTCGTCTGCATCCATATAGGAGATGAAGTTCCATCACTGTTCTCTTACTCGCTGGTCAAGTGTTCGTTAAATAAAATATTTAGTTGAATTTCTCTCCTTAAATTAAGTAAGCGATAAGTAGAAGGTTTCCTGCCTTCTTCCTAATGGGTCTGAGGAACTGTCGATATAATATAACCCAATGGGCACCTTATATGATTCATTTGGGTAAGTGGGGG
>UZAE01000051.1:0-45691 GCA_900617975.1 Rodentolepis nana | reverse complement strand
GGGGGGGGTGGAGATTAAATAAATGAGGCAACCTGCGGAATGAGTTAACACTGAATATGGAAGCATGCATCTTTCTTTTAAGTCTTGCATACTTTGAACTCTGGTTCTTTAAACTTACCATTTGTACTCAAAGCTAGGTTGGATCGAGGAACATTCTGGGTAAGTAAAATTTATGGTAGAGAAAACTCTCAAAGGGACTGACTTTCTAAGTTATACATACCTCGCTTCGATGAGGTAGAAAGCGCAGGCAGGGATGGTAACTGATTTATTATTTTAAAAATGAAGGAGAACAGGTTCGCTTCGGAAGATTTAAAGATTGGCCAACGACTTAGTGATCTATAGATGAGTCATATACGGAACCATTAGAAGTCCGGAATCAGTTGAAAATGATATTTATATGACCACCAAACTACCACTCCACTATTCGATAGGCGTATTTTGATATTTTAAAACAAATCTACTTGTTTTTAAATTTGTAAATACCGTTTGAGTTGATCTGATTGACTGAGAGACCGAATTTGTTACGAGGGAAAAAATGGCAAAACTCTAGAGCTAGACTTCTAGGCTTCTGGGATATTTTCATGATCACGGCGTTCAGAAGAACAAAGAGGTTGACTAATAAATGTGAGATTGCTCGCACTGTCACGTAAATTTATCATTTCCAACAGGCAAAAAATCTAATAGTTGTACATTTTTTGATTTAACAATGTTCATAGATTGGGACTCAGTCAAGTTGAACTTTGATTTAAACGCTTTTTAATAATTAAATATTGTGAGCGATCATACTATCCACAATTTTACCAGACAGCACACAGTCGTGTCGTGTCTTTTAACGTTTCTTCACGACTTCTAATTGATATAAGTGAGCTACGGATTCGATAAATCTACGAATTTTGTCCACTTGGCTACTTAAAAGTCGTAAATTCCATTAAAGAACATCAAGCTCCTGTGGTCTACTCTGGCCGTTTAATATCATTCCAACTCCCATTCAAAAGCTCATTTGCAATCGGATTTCAAGGAAGCGATAAAGTGCTCTTGCAAGTTGAAGAGGTGACAGACGCAGTGATGACCAAGACGGTAAACTTTGTCAAAAACGACCGAACTGTGGAGGAAGTAAAGGAGAATGATTTCAGAGTAAATGCTATCTACTTTGCTACCCAGCATGATGAAGAAAATCCGCCTTATGAAATCTCCCTGAAGGTTGGAGGAAAATCTGTCACATTTGAACTGGACACAGGGGCCGGAGTGACTTTGATTAGTGAAAAATCGTTGGAACCACTGCCTCCAATGTCTTCAACGAATACATTAATACGTGACTACTCTGGAAAAAGACTTAATCTTCGTGGAAAATTCATTGCGAAAGTGGAGTATGAAGGAAAGCTCTATGATCTGATGGTCTATGTTGTAAAAGGTAACCATCAAAATCTCTTGGGAAGGAATTGGATTAACCAACTCACCAGGATTGATTGTCCGGGGAAACATGCAAGTGGTAAGGACTATGTCGACATTATTACTCTTCAACGAAAACGCATCGTGGTTCCATCCTCTTCACTTTTCCTACCGTCTTCACTAAAGACCAGCAAGTCTATTGTTCAAATTGATGGAATTTGCTGTGAAGGAATCAAGAAAATATGCGACGGCGCACTGTCAAAATACAGGAATTTAAAAATATAACTTTTATATTAAATCAATGTTGGTTAACAGAACGTGTGACTTTTGTTTGGAATGTTGATCACCTCATTTAGTAAATCGTAGGAACTGTGTTGTTGGCTAGGGTTTATGATAGAGGATCATATAGGCAAGACATTATAGGATGAAAGAACATATTACTTTATAAGAGTCGGCCACAGAAGTAGGAGAAAGTAACTATGTACCCACGGGAAAGTAGTATGGCTCTTGATCTGCCTCTTTCTTTCGTTCTGGTTAGTGAGGCTGTTGGCTTAGCCTATTCCCTATTCCTGGGAAACAGCGTATTTGTCATAAAATGTGGAGAGATACGTTGCGTCACCTTCTAGACAGGAGGGCACACTTTTGAAACGCTGAAAGGATTGGCTAAATTTTGACTGCATTACTTGAGGAGTGTCCTTTAGTCTATATGACATCCAAGAGATTAGTTTTTAGTGTGCGTTGAGCTTTTACTTACTGCAAAGCCTTTCTAATCGAAAGGGAACCAAATCGTTAGTTCTTCATCAGAATGTCTCATCTTACTCAGAAGGTTCTTTGCTTTTGCCAGAAGAAGATTTTCACTGTTTTTTTCGTGAGAAGTTGACCTCTACCACACCTCTATGAGTTTGTGGTAATTAAGACCTTCAGTGATGGCAAACTTCATGTTAGAAATTGAAACCTTTAATTATGGCAATAGTGCGTGAATTACGATGTTAGAGCGCTCAAATACTTTTTGCAGTAGATTTTCAGTCACACCAAATGGTTTGTTACGATGAAGTCTTCTAGACACAGCAACGTCGTAATCTCCTTGCAACTCTCCAGTTCATGCAGGTTATTTACGCGAATATTTTATTTTAAATAACTATTTCAGATATAAAAGTTAGCGATACATAGAGCGACACTCGGGCAATGCGATCGCGCATTTATAAAGTCTATTAAATTATGGCGTCAACCGTTGAATTGGATGTCGGTAGGGAATTGTGTATGTGGGATCGAAGGAAAACAAAGCAATCACCGTGACAATGCCTTCAACCCCATTATGATAACCTTGTCAGTCCTTGTTAATGAGCCAACTGAAAATTGGGGGGGGGGGGGGAATCAGGCCCCCAAAGATTTTTGAATCACGTTTTTATGACCATTCTCTACTGTATTGTTTGCTTAACCTTCTTTCAATTCGATACTACATCTTCATATTTTTGCCATTAATTGGAACACATTCCACCATTTGTTACATTTGCTAATTCGTTACCTCTGATTTAATTTTTTCCCATGCATACTTCTAATGAAAGTTGCACACTTTTATCGAGACTACATTTGCAGAACTTTGTGAACCATTAAATGCTCATATGTTCTTCAGGCCGATTGATTATTTATAATATCATTGGAACTATTATTTGGCAGGCTCGTGAAGAACTCACCTCGCTGACCTACTCCCGACCACCTTTTCTACCCCCACGACCTGCCACGGTCAGTCAGAGTTTGGAGCACTTGCCGAGCCAACAGACAGCCCTGGGTCAAAGGTCAAGGATATCCGGTTCATTGATGCCTTATCCAATCACCTCCACCCTCTCCCTTCATTCTGGATATGCTGCTCCTCTTCAACAAACCGGTCCACATGTTGTACCCTCGTTAGCTTCGAATTACTATGTGAGTTTTTGAATTTATACTTTGAAATGATTAATTCAAGGGAAGTTTTTTATGCTGTCTAGAAAGGCATTTTTATTCTATTACTTTGAGAAAGAGTGGTGTTGCTGAAATTCAAGCAGTATGGAAGAGGAAAGTGTGTAAAGATGGTTTTTAGTGTCACCACCAAGGGCCTACTAGATCTAACGGTTTTTGGAACGGAAATAAAAACTGGAGTATTCTTCAATGGCTCTCAATTGTTTGCTTTCCTCGATCAAACTAATTACACATGTTTGTACACGCTGTTCCATTACTTTTCAAATACGTGTTAGCGTCGACTACTTTATGGGTAGTGTTTAATGATGGAGAAGTTCACTCCGACACCCACAGCATTCTATGCATTTTTCTTGAACTATACTACACTTTTTACGGGTTTAAAAGTCGGGAATTATTAGTCGAATTGAAGTTAATTGAAGCTAACCACAAATTCCAACCAACCAACTTTGGCATGGTCTTTTGGGCATTTAGTATGACTGCTTATTAAAAGTAACTTGCAACCGGATAGGCTCTAATTGTATGCCTTAGAGTGTGACGAAAAATCTGTAAATCATTTAGAAGGAGAATTGGAATGAAGCAATGAAAAAGTAGATGTCTGAAAGTGAATCACGGTAACAATTAGTGTAGATGAGGAATAGATTAAAAAAATACTACTCTGTGTCTTAACGATTTAAGCTCCAGTTGAATTTGTAATCGCCTAAACGTTCCTTAACGCCTATTTTGATTGAATGACACTTTTCTTTACAAATACACCACTTGCATTAAATTAAACGAAACCGGCAAACCTACTGCATTTTGGTCACGGATATGTTCACTTTGATTATTTTGATAACATAACCGGTCAATTTGAACTAGCTATCATGAAGTTCTCTAATTCTCTTCGACTCCAACTTCTAACGTTCAAAATTTGTAGATTCAACAACGATTAATCCAGCAAGGCCAACAACCCACAGTTTACCCGTGGCCAGGTGAAGGACCAAGTATAGGGGGATCTTTCGCAGGTCATAACGGACGTCTCTTTAACGGTTTCAGCTATCCAGGCCACTTGAATTTGACTGGAGGAGGAGATGAGCCAAGTCGACAAGGAGGTGACCTTGGAGGAGGTCAAATGAAGGCTAATCCATCGGCTGCCACTCAATCCAGACATCATGCTTTTGGCGAATACAGCGGAGTGCAACAGTCAGGAGATGGGATGGGAGGATATGGAGGTGGAGTTCTCCAATCGGAATCTGCGCCAATGATTGCCCCGACATCTTTTCGAAGACCTTCATTTCCTCATGTCCAGCAACCTCCATTTTGGGCTGGAGTGTTTTCTATGGTGAGGCTGATGCTCTTTTTTGGTATGATTTTTAAATTGCTCAAACCACCAATGAGACTTTCGAATTATAAACCTCAAATCCCACCAATCTAACGATTGTTAAAGATTAGCTTCTGTATTCTGGTAATTATTTTTTCAAAAATACTTAATCCATTGTATAGATTCTGAGCTAAAATTTGAAATATTTCTGAAATGCGTATTCTTTCGCCCTTACTACCGATTCTAAATATACAAGCTGTATGTGACTGCGTGATTTCACACAATTTTTCTAATTCTCTTTGGTTTTAAGCCAATGCGAGCCAAAGACGTGATGATATCGCTAAAACGGAACCTTGTGAGGCAACCAGATGCTTTTAAGTCAAAACATTGGGAATGCAAAGCCACTTTTAAGATAATAAGAAGTAAATTAAAATTATAATATGACCACCAAAATCAATTCATCAAGCTTGTAACGTGTTGACGAATCAAGTAACGTTATGGACTACCATTAAGTGGTTATATAGACCTGTTTGATCAAAATTAGGTAGTAAATTTGGGTCTTCTGATTTTTCTTTCAGCTGAATTATGGATCAATATTACTTTGACCTTACATCATAATGACCGAAGCTCGTGATGCTATGTCTCATTATACCTAAATTCTTATAACTGCAACCTCTTGGTTCCTAAAGTAGTTATTATCCGCCATTTTTGGGTCTTTCGGTCGATCTCTCCTAAGTATGACTTTGCTGTTTAAGCATTGAGGGGTTCATTAAATTTGAATAAACTGAACTCAGTTAATCCCTAGAAAAATGTTTTATTCTTTACAGAATACTTACGCGAATCCCTACGCAAACTACCCTTATACTCCATCCAACTCTGCTACACCTCTATACTGCTGTCCACCTTATGGATATCGTGGTTATAACCCCATGCCCTATTACGATACTAACACTGCGTCCGCTCCAGGATTTAGCCAATCAGTTCCTTGTGCACCTGTCTCCATGCCAATTCTCAACGCAGGTGATGAATTCTACATGACCGGTGGAGGAGAAACCGAAGAGCTGCCAGGTCCCAATGGTTACTATCAACCATCCTGGTACCCCTACTACGACCCCTATTGGCAATGGATCCGAGCCGCCACTGGGTCAAGTGCCGGTCTCGAACCCAGGTCGTTTGACGGGTGGCCGCCTAGTGTTGTTCCTCCAACACCCCCTCACCCTCATTTACCTCCTCCTCCACCCCCTCCTTCTACCCAAATTCCAATGCCACCCTCAACAAATGCTCCTTTAAGTGCACTGCTTTCGCCTTATGCTGGACCAACGAGAAGGCGGATTCAGCAGCAGAAGTTGGCTGCAGCGAGACAGCTGCAGAGGCAACAACAACAGCTACAACAGCATCATCGTCATGGTCAAGGTCATGGGGGTGCAGGAAGGCAGGTGCTTCGTGGGATTTCGCTTCAGGATTTACCGAGTAGGACTAGATCAGATAGTGAAGGTGGTAAGTCGGTTAGCATTTTATTAGCCGTTACTTTTTATATCCACCGTAAGATGAACACAAAGTCGAAGTATCTCTGCATATAATTCGGGATTCGTCAAATTCTATGCCTAGAACGGCAATTGAGCATACATCCGCGTGCAGAACAGTTAATTTGAAATAGGATTTATGCGAAATTTAATTATTTTCATAATCAACATTACTGGTATAGATTTGACTCTAAATATGCCTGTTGTGCTAAATTAATAATGAATAGGCTTTACTCTCATTGCTATTACTCATTCGTATAAATATTTCAACGCTCTAATTGAAAGGAAAACTTCAAGTGTATAAGGTCTCTATGACTTGGTGCTATTTCTGAATAGCAATAGCAAAGCTGCGTCTATCGAAAGAAATAGGGAAAACACTGTCAATAATGGATTGAAAAAATGTTCTTGAAAGAAATTGAATAAGTTTTTGAAAATTTCAATTTTATTTCTGCCATTGTGATGTAAATATTGAAAGCAAATAAACTATCTTTGAAAATGAAACACTAAATGAATGCCGTTTTTAGGTAGTTAGTCTCTGATAGATGCACGAGAAATGGTCATAGAATAAATGAGAATAACGCAGGCATCCCCTTTTGTTTGCTAACCCCACTGGTTGGTACCCATTGGTCCATTTGAATTAGTAGATGATCTGCAAAGGAGAGCAATGCATACTTGGCCACAGCCAAATAGATTTGCTTTTGATCGCCAATAATTTTATCGCCTTCCCTTTATCAGGGCATTTGGTTATCCCATTAAATAAATGAGTCCCGATCTCCAGGTAGATATAGTGCTAGCTTTACGTGCCTAGCCTATCTATTAAATAGGGTAAAAGTACTATTTCACGCACCCTTAAAGGTGTGCCAAATGCAATTCAGTAGAATTGTGGAGTGGAACTAAACTAGCTTCTACAAACGTACGAGTAGATGCGGAGCTTTATTCACTAAAAGCGAGATTCATTGCAATGGCTTTTTAACGCCATTTCAAATTGAGTTCTGTGCTCTTAAGTATCTTAAGACCTCGCAACCTACAACCTATTTGAAATTGCGTTCAAAACATCAGGAGACCACAGTGAGAACCCCCTGGTTCAAGGATTGAAGCTACCTTAAAACTGAACTAGTTTAAATCATGCGAATTTAAAATTTTGTGCATGCATTGTTTACGGAAGAATTATGCTCTTTATCTTCAGACCAACATCGGTTTTAATGAAGCTAATTTAGAATCAGGGAGGTTAATAAGATTCACACAGTATAATTTTTCGTCTGTGAGTGAACTAATCGGAAGCCGTTTTAATGAAATTTTGCAAGGAAGAGAAAATTAAATTATGGTGTTTTTTAAAAAAACATTACCCGCAATCATCAAACCAAATAGGAATTAATTAGGAAACAGAGGCAAATGTTTAGTTGAAAATCTTCATACTCACAAACTATCTGACGCAATTATTAAGCACATAAAGCAAAATTTTACCATTTTTAAATGCGTTAGTGATAGACAACGAAAACGCGTACAGTGTAAGGGATAAATGGGTAAACAGAGAATAGCAACAATGGAGTATTGACGAGTATTCATTCATTTGATCTTGAGACTTGGATGGTACTGTATTTACTACTAAATAGGTAGTTCACTTATTTAAAAGTTCATATTCTATGGCCTGTTCACTGGACAGCAGCAAATACTTGACATCAGCGGGTCGGTCTTGCCCCCTCAGTTTGTTATTTCTACGAAAGGTCTGGTACTATACCCCTTTTACTTCTAGTTTTGACATGGCATACCTCCAAGGCGATATTAATTTTCCACAGCTTTTAGTCATCGTTTGCGTTAATCTGAGTTGGATGAAGTTGGTCAAAGTCGTATGCTTATCGCTCCTAATTTACACAAACCTTTTCAATATATTTTACTTGTAAGGAACCAAATGTAAAAGATGCTTACAAATAGGATTTGATCAACCACTTCCCAAAATACTATTTACGGTTTTCCATGGTCTAATTTCAATCGATACTCGGAGGTGAGGCTCTGCCAATTGTAATTAAAGTGCTTTGATTAAAGGGTGAAAAGCAGGTGTCCTCCTGTGTCTCCTGATGTTCGTATTCGATCTCCCTTCGAGCCGTGGGAGGTTTTTTTCTTAAGATCGAAGAGGCCTTAATTGTGAACGAAAACATTTATTTGAAACCTCCTCCATCAATTGGATTGTTATTCACCTGAATAAATAAGAGAGATTGACATTTGGATCTCAATAGTAACCCAGACCTTTTTTTCATATGTTTCGCACTTTCACACCTTTCCTTGCGAAATGCCGATTTTTCTAACTCGCATGTCTTTAACTACTACTTAGGACGAAATTATTAGCCCTAATTTTAATTAGCAATATTTTCCTTCCTTTTTCTCAAGTCCATTGCTTTAATAAGGCTATGCTTGGTGAAAAAGATGCGGGCAAGTTAATAATCAATCTAGTTATTGATTTATTTTAGATTTAATGCCATCTAATGTGGTTCTAATTTTTTTAAGCAATTTATGTGGAAAAGATCTGATTAGTGGAAAAGTTGATAGCAGGACTTAATTAAAGGCAATATGTCACGATATCAATATATGGGCCTAGACGGAAATGCGCATTAGCTCTTAGGCAAGCATTTCGGGTGCTAACTCAAGCTGTTAGACGAATAGACACGAACAGCAGTGTTGATAATAAATTTCTTTTGAAGCTAAGAAACAACTGCGCAAAAGAATTGAAGTGCAAGCTAAAATCGAATATTCGAGTAGGCAAAAATAGCAAAGTGGATAAACAGGGTCTTTTTTGTCTGCCTTTAGATTTCATTAAAGTTCTAACTATGTCAGAGGAATTAGAATAAGCCTATTAAATTATGAACTAAACCAGTTTGTTGATATCGAGAGTACTTATCTGGTAGTAGTTGTGCATTGCTCCATTGAGTTCGAATCAACTGCTGCCTTCTTCATAAATTAGCATTCGGGGTCTCAAATAGGAAAAGGGGCATCCCTCTCTCCTTAGTCCATTACGACTCCGTCTTGAATCGTTTTTTCTCATTCAGTCTTTACCTTACTTAACCCAGACTTCTTTCCTACTGTGATACGATCACATGTCATTTACTTAACCCCCTTACCATTGTTTGAATAAATGTTCATCCTTGACCTTGAGTGAAAAAAGCTTACGGAGCTCTGCGTACTTGCAATATTTGGTCATCGCATCCCTGTTTTTATTAAAACTGCAAGAAATTGGGCATCATGTAGTACCACTTCCCTTATCAACCACTGGTAGACAAAGTGAAACGAAGTGGCAAGACAGACTTCTCCTAATAATAAAACCCGTGCAACAGGCACCAAACATCACAAACTAACATTTGTTACAATCTAGTGTAGGATGCCAGTAATTTGCATATTGTGCTGTCCCCTTCCAAAGCATAACAAAGTAGAATTTTGCAATACTTGGCCTTTGCTTTCAGAAATCGATGCTCTTCCACATATTGAAATTACCGTTTGCCGAGTTAGTTTGCTCTTCAATAACAAAATAGAATGTCCATTTTTGTACTTCTATGTGCAGTGATAATCTATTATCTTTAAAGAAGAGCTGACCACTATAGTTTAACTATTTTAAATTAATTATCTGGTTTTAAATGGTTGACAAACAATAAAACGGAGACAATACATTAACCAATATGAAAGATTTAATATTTAATTACAGGGAAGCCAAATAACCCCAGGGGTCAACTGGAACTGGAGATTTTTCGACACTTGTGATTACTGATATGTCCACGTCTGCAAGCTGTTAAGAGCTAACCTACCGGCTCAATACTTTTCATTTATTGGGAGTGCTGGCGATATTTTCGAGGGTCAACTTCACATTGTTTTAATAAAAAGTCCTATTGTAGAAAAGAGACTATTTTGAGCACGATGTATATCCTTCATTTAAAAGGCATTAGAGATCTAATTAGTGTTATTTATTTATGTTTAAATTTATTTTCCAATAAATTTTCTGTTTATCATAGTGGGTCACACATTGGAGTACTCAGCCTCGCGTCCTTCTTTGGTTCAAATGACAGGAGCAACGTCTTCAATCACTTTTCAACCGTCCGATACACAGGGACACGGTCACACTGGAAGTGGAGGTGAGGGCGGTGAGGATCAACAACCACCCGGCATTTTCACATCCCCTCCTCCACCAAATCTCATATCCAATCAGTCAGCCACATCGGCGGAACAACTCCAGCTGGCTTATCAGCAACAGGTGAGACTGCTTTCTACTTTCTCTATTAATGACTACCGCTTAATTGCTTGACTTCTTGGTCTAGTTAAAAGTCAGAGCAAGAATCGCGTATGCATAAAGGCTGATTAAATGTCGCCGGCATCATCAGGTTATGTATACCGTTTTTTTTATTTCATTGCACACATTCATTGATATAATACAACACATTTGAAAGGTTAGTTTGCTTAAACTAATCTGACGAGAAGATTCTTATCTCTTTAAGGGCCTGAGTTTTGTCTGACATCTAGGAGAATCCGATCCGTTTTCTCCTGTTCACTACTCATATCAGACATAGTGTATTCTACCCTAGTTCGAGTATTTGTTAAGATTTTCGTGTTCATAATTTCTGAAATCCTACTTAGTTTAGGAAGCGTCACATTTGTATTTAGATTGTAACCTAATAATACCCAATAAGTTGCAAACTCTGATTTAATTGGCCTAGTTCAAGGCTGCTACTTTTATATTTGTAGACATATCATTTTTTGTTTTCGCCAAACAGAGGGCATTTTTAAAAGCATAAAAATTAAAAAATACGTTTTGTTATGGACGGTGTTTAAGCTGAAAGAATTCGTCACTAGAGATTTCACAAATTATTTCTTATTCGAATTTTCGTGACTGGTCAGTTGTCCACTTTTGTAAGGTAGGTCCCGATAGGATATCTAGTCATATTTCTATGATATACCCTCCCACTCTAGATATCGCCAGACTACGATTGACTCAGGCTAGAGAGGTTGCAACAACATTCAATTAATTTAAGGTATTTGAATTATCAAATTTCCATAATGTAGTAATGCAAACTGGCTCATGCTGCTAACACAGCCCGACGGATAAAATTTCTGACCCTAAATAATCGCCAAGTTGTCAAGACAGCCTGTTATGGTTGTTTATTCCAAGAAAAAACTTAGAAACTGTATCTGAGCGTTGTTTCGTCGGCTTCTAATCACGAACTGAATCGCCTCCAGGGAATGTGGAGGTGGTTAGACAGCTGAATTGGGCTTTCAAAGTCCGATGAGAGATAATAGACATTTTGCTTTTGAGCCTCAGTGAAACGCTCTGGCCCCAGCATAACGGTAACAGTAACTGAGACGTTCCGGCCAAGCGACTTCTAACTTGGCTGAAATGTGGACTAACACATATGGTAACTAATCAACCAATTGTTTCAAAATAGCAATTCCATTGTTTTTTCACTCTTTCAATAGTCAATATTCAGCATTATTTTTCGAGTCGTTATTGGAACTACTGAATCATCGCATCGGCATGTTTGAAGTGGTTGGATTTTTAGCGCAAAGGGGTAAAGGAAACGCCTATTGAGAAATTTGTTCGCGCTACATATTGACGCTTCATTTATCTTACTTCAAAGGGTTCGGTGCTAACAGAACTACTATAGCAGTTCTTTTTGTGATTTATAGGAACCGATCTTACCGATAGTACTCCCAAAACGCTCTGCTTATTTCCCTACAGACAATGCAAGCAATAGAATGGTCCGGTTTCAATATTGGTTATATCTTATTCTCATATAGGAATCGACGCTTTATTCAGTCAGGTTGAATTCAATCGGTTTAGTTTGTTATTTGGGAGCTTTGAATCAGAAGTCACATCGAGGTCATGCTATTTCTTTTAAATCATAGGTCTTTGGTATATTTTCATTAAAAAGAATTATTGTCTTCACTAAGTTAGATGTCTGAGAGCAGATATAGGTGTCCATCATGGTCTCAGGCGACGTCAGAAAATAAATTTCTGGTTCAGTTAATGTCCCTCTTAGAATTGATAAATAAATAGACCTGGGGATGCTTAACTGCAGTGTTCACCTTAAATCAACAGTCAAAGCCAACTGTGTATTTAACTGTCTCACCTTTTCTCCTTTCTTCCCCAAATAGATCCGAATGCACCGTCGCATTTGGGAAGAGTGGATGTGGCGAGCGAGTGCTGCGGCTGCCTACCCCCCACCTCCTCCTCCACCACCTCCATTGCTTCCTCAAAGAGGTATAACGACTGTTGTAGCCAGTGGCGTACCCCAGCAGCAACGGCAACGTCAACAAGATCATCACCCACAACAACAACAACAACAAGGCGTTCGTGCAACTTCCTCGGCATTTCCTTCACCGGGTCTTGGTGAAAGTGGTGGTGGTGGTACAGCGGCCTCACTCAAAAGAATGCCCCCGCCTCCACCCCCCAGGTACAGCTTTCGATTTATTTTCTCTCGACTGTTAAATGAGGAAAAAACTGTAAAAGGAAAAAGGCGTTTTCAGTTATAAAAGGGCAGACCACAGTACAAAGGGACAATAGGCAAGTGTTCAACGAAATTTAAAGGAAATCGATAATTGGGGGGGGGGGGGGGGGGGGGGGGGGGGGGAGGGGGAGGGGGAGGACGTGAATTGCATTTCTATTGTTATAAGAAATGAGTCTTGAAGGAGGACATCGCTTCTTCTGTCAGTTGCCTGCTTTTTTGCATAGTGCGGCCAGACAGCCCCATGCTACTCACCCACAGTTTCTCAAAACTCATTGAGTATGAGGAGACGTGGTTTAAATTAGACAAGATACATTAGTCGGGAATTTATATGATGAATTATGACTTTATTGATGCACAAGAATTGTGTATAACTAGAGCATGACTACGATTACTGATTTGGACAGAAAAGAGTTCTTTGGACAACGGGTCCATTGATGGGTGATGATTGACCTCATTAGGGTTTTAACGGAGATGAGTTGCTTTGATGACGTATAATATTTCTTCATCTATTTTTTAAGTATCCAGAGTATCACATTCATAAGCTCTTGTTTGGTTATTGGACACTTGTTTGTCAGTACTGGCATCCATATTTCATACCATAATTTTGATAAAAGCCAATATAATTGTCAAATGCTTGCATATACATTCCGAGCATTTTCATTTGAAGCTTAAATGTATTTTTCTAGAATATTCCGACACACTTACTCATGTTAAAATATGACAAAATGTTAATAATATGCCTATTCATTGGAGCCTCTAATTTTACTGACTCGTAACCCTGCGCCAATAAAAGACAACTGACCTACTACCTCTCACACAGTCTCCCACGATCAAGCGTCAATGTCCAATTTCACTAATCCACCCTCTCTAACTTTTAAGCTACGCACAATACATGGCATCGGGAACCTCTCCACAATCTGCAGTACAACAGCCTCAGCAGCACCTCACCCCAGACATTCGAGATCCCAGCGGACCTGACGGATCCAGTTCAGTGGGCTACATGGGTCTCGATTTTCATGGAGTTGCTCCATTTTCTGCTTCTCCTGGAGTGCTCACGGAGGGTCCACAGGTACCATGTTCCACAGAGGAACCTTTCCAACGCCATCATGAACATTTAGGATCTTACAGTGGTCTGCACCGAGGGCAACATCCTGGTAAATCAATAGTTGACAGTCATATCATTAATTCAAACCTGAAACACTCACTAAAATTCATCTTTCTAAAGTTTTTAATAGTGGAATTATTTGGGTAAATATTTAACATATCAACTGTCAAATTATCGTTTGTATTTGTCATTGCTTTTTTCCCTGTACTTACGGTACACTTGCTTATCTTCTATACACAAACGCAGATATCTGCTTGACCTTTCAGGTGACTTTCAATTTGAGGATTTTGCCCTTTGACACTTAAGATATGATTTATTTGGGCCTATTTTGTTAAAGATCATGCAAAAGCCTATTTAATATGACATGGCGTAAAGTGTCAAGATTTGCAAAAGATGGAAAGTAAGGAGCATGCGGACATCTTCCTAGCCTCATCAGAGTTATCTGACTTCGGAGGTATGAAATTAAGCTTGTCCTGATTTGACCATCGACCAAGCTGGCTTGCTCTATTCGCCTTCCCATTGATCTGAGCCCATGTTACTTTTGTGTTGAAAACTTGGTCATGGGTCTGCATCTAACACACTTTTTGATTTGCGGGTGATTCGAAAATAGTAGCCAAACGTGTGGATACCCTATTTAATTTTTAGAATTGGACAATTTATGGAAGTTATTACAGAAGCACCTGTGGGATGAAAAACCCTATATTTTTGAAATCCAATTGCCAAATTCTGTACAAAGGCACTGGTGCTAAAGCAAATTTAATTTAAAGTTGAAAAAGTCCAATCCTATATTGCATCACAAAAATTTTAAAATTATTTTAAAATATTTCTAATAATTACTACTGTTTAAAACCAGCTATATGTTGTTTTTTGCTTTCAAGGTTCTGTGGATCGACTCAACACAATGTCCCGAATTGGGCGAACCTCTGTTCCAGGCTATATAACCAACAGTCATCTTTATGCTAACATGACCATCGTCGATGGTAAGCTAGTTCCCCTCATGGGTCGACCGGCACCAGCTCTACCCGAACCATCCCCCCGTTCAGTTATTAAAGTTCCTCCGGGAAGCGATGACACAAGGCTAACAGGCCAACGCGCAACCACTGCCTTGACCCGTCAATCTCGTCCCTTAACCCGCTACCACTCTTCACAGACTGTGTGGCTCAGTGGGACAATTTGTGAGCCCTCAGAAACGTCTCGCCAACAGGCGGCTCCACCCGAAAGTGTTTCCCCTCCTCAATATGCTCCTACAAAAGTAGAAATCCCGAAGAGTGTCGGCTTCTGGGAGCAGTAATCATACAGTAGCCTCTCTTCCTCACTCCTGTTCCTTAGGTCTATTTTCAAATTGATGCTCTGTGTGTTCCAGTCTTTCATGATTACATTTGTATGAGGATATGTATTAACACCCACCAATTGCCCATTATTTTATTTCAGTCTTCCTGTTCTTGATTTTTCACTCTATTTCTCTCTTTGTGTCTTGCTCTGCAAATCTGAAATCTGCACTGATCTTCCTGTATTGCATTGTATATGATCTTAACTGGTATAAATCATTAAGCCTTAGCGCGTATGTATGTATGTATGCTATTACCTTATTTATGTACTGATCTATCTTTCGAGCATTCGAGGAATATGAATAGAAAATTTGTGCACGTAACTGGTCTTGTTTTCGACCTTCTCTTGGCTTAAAATTTAATATGTGGGATCGAAATTAAGCTTCCGCATTGATAGTACAACTAGCGACAAGCTGGCACGTGGGTCATGTGGTGCAGCCTGACAACTGATGCATTCACAATCGGAGTTGCTATGTTTAATGCAGGTGTTGACATTAGAAATTGGTGGTGCTGTCTGAACCAAACAAGAACTAAAGCTAAGATTCTATTTGGTGATTTCTGTTCTGCTTTAATAAGCATAAAATCTCAACTCTTGTGAGGAGCCTGGTGTGTTGGAAGATCAAGGACGTTTTCGTCAAAATGCAGAAGAATTAAAGGACGGAATGTGGAGGTATAGAAAAATCAGTACCGAATATGAGAACAGAGGATGCATGAGCAGACACGCGATAGGGGAGTTAACTTGACCCAACATAGCACTCTTAATTCGCTCGATGAACTAGGAATACAGGCTAATTAATTGACGATCAGTACAAATCAGGCACGAGCCTGGTATTAGGAGTACCAATAGAAAGCCTTTCATTTTGCAGATGTTTGAGTAGAATTCGCACTTAGACAAGGTGAATGGAATATTTATGAAGCTTCTTGTTGGCAGACAAATCATTCAACATTAGTTAGGAGTAATTAATATCATTTTATGGTCACAGGTACTAGGTATAATCCCGAAACCGGCAGAAGACACATCAGACAGACATTGCATGTTGCTTTCCTTTTATCAGAGTTTGGTTGCCTGCAAAACTACAAATGCCGTTACCGAAATTTATCGCCAAGTGCTTACTGTGCGCCGATGTCAATCTTGGTCTAAAAGATTTCAATTGGGCAATAGAATTTCAAATGGTGCGTTAGAATGTGTACCACCTCGGGCTTGCTATGAAAAGACTAGACAGGAACGTAAAGGATGAACATTCAAGCTTATTGCATAGAAAGTAGATAATTTACACAACTTAGCAATTCCAGACCCTTGTCACCCCTCATACGCTCCTCATTGGACAGACCAAGGTCCATTAGATCATTGCATTTTCAGACACCATAGAGCATACTCTAAGGGAAAACAATTTCGTGTTGACCAAACAAAACAAAATTTGTGTGTATATCCTTTTCTGCAAGCACATTCATGTGGCCTCTTCAAGTATCTAGTTTCAAAAGTGCGCTACCCATAAATTCTATATCATTGCATTGAGAGTAAGACAACGTCTGATTCAGCTGATTATATGTTACTTGAATGTCGTTTTATATTATCAGCTCATACTTCAAATAAATTAGGATTTCGGTCAGCAGTTGCTGTTGAATAACTAAGTTGGGTTTTAAAAAATAATAAATTATTCGTGTCGTTTTAATTCGAACTTCTTTTGTGGAACTTCCAGAAAGTATTTTTAATTATCCTGTTATGGAAAAGCCAGTTCTGTTCGATATTCCATTGCAAAATTAAAATGCCAAATACAATGACCAACGAAGTTGTAGATTTAGTGTTGACGGTTTGTAAAAATGCCACTGCAAGTAACTTGAACCTGTTGAAAAGTTAAACTAAACTTCCGTTAGAGTAAATCACACTGTTAAAATACATGTCAGTATAAATACCATTAATGGGGAATTAATATACAAATATATAACGTTGAATTCTGGAAAAAGATGAAGCATATTCGACAACATAATAGGTTCATTTGTTAAGGAAATCCTTCTCCTCATAAATATCTCCACATCGAAAACGTCCTGAAAAACACCAAGTTATCAAAGTCCGTCGATGATTGGAAATCAGCAATTGGAGTGAAGTATGTTCCGACCAACACTTAACCTTCAAAGTCACAGGTTCTATAAGTAGACTATCTGACAGAGCGCAATTTGCAATTGCGCTGGATTTCAGGCAAAAATTTCGTGTCATGTTTGGGCTTTTATATTCCTTTTTAAAAGTCATGATTATAATTCCGTCCATTATTTATTAATTTGACTTAAATTATGGTAGATACTACACAAATAGGCTTCGACTAAACCACAGCGATCAATATGTCAAAATCCCCCAGTATGAAATGCCTCCGGTAATTAGCTGAGATACCTCAACGATATTAAGGAGACAGAACGTATGACGTGGAGTGCGTCTATTGGCTTGGCCATTGATTGGTACAGAGCTTAGTCATCAAATACAAGTGGCTATTGATTATAGGTTGGCTGGGAGATCTCTGCATTCACGTCCTCATTTGCTCCTTAACATGATCAGCAAAATAATTGAGTGCGCATGAAATTCTTTAGTTCATGCGCATGCTAGGATTGTTTACTCCACAAGACACCGCTCACGGAGACGTTTCTCAATAATTGTAATAAGGTAGCGAAATTCCCAATTTTAACAATAATCTTACATTTTCATTCCTGTTACATTCATTTTACGCCAGGCGATAATTCAAGACAGTTATTATATAGCCATGACATGCAACAAAAGATAAAAGTTGGTTAGTAGCCAAAGTATAATTCGAAAATAAATTTTTATCTGTGACTTGTTTACATCTGTGAATCATTATTCTGTCCCCCCTCTCGACTTTTTGTCACTTTGATGTCCCTCCTCGCTGTAAGGCCCGAAGTCAGCTAAAGAGCTGATGATAACTATCAAAACATCTGCCATTTGAATTAAATAAATTTTTGAATGTATTAATTGGAGGCTCTTTTGGTATTAATAAAAATAAATGGATCTGAAATGGATAGCCACCCACTTAACTAAAACTACATAATAATTTGACTTATGAAATCATAAGTCGGTTCATGAAAATAGAACTATAGAAAACCAGATTTAAATAAAATGAAATCTTGGCAAGTAGTGGAAAAGCTGGTGGGCATATTATTTAAATGAGCTTAAAACTAACTTATGTCCTAGTTATCAATCTCTATCTAGATCTTCTCCCATTTCCATGTAGATTTCAATATCACCATTTTTGTCTTATAGGGTTGCTTCCCGATTCAATAAACAAAATTATTTTGAGTAAACTTTACGCTTTTGACATATCTCTAATGCTTTTAAGTGGTGCTCTTTCTCTTTTCCCAATTTAATTGGTCCTGTATGTGCTCTAACCTCCTATCTTAATGTATAATGAGTTTCATGTGATGACAGTAATTTTACATTGTCCCCTATGTCCATGCAATAAAAGACATTCAGAAATTTCCAGTATGAGAAAGCATTTGATCAAGGAGAGGCTGAAAATGAGATCACGTAAAGTTGGAAAAGGAGATAGAAGTAATGAAAAGTGGGTAAGGAGATCAAGGGCATTGAGATACTTTCTGTACCTTAGGTTCAAAATCATTGCGGTTTGTCAGGCTACTTGAAGTCATCTTCTCCTTAGGACTTCACTTTAGGTGAGATTCTAAATGATATTAATGGGGTGGTACCTACTGGATCTCACTCTAACCGAATTCTTATAATAATAAAAAACTACATGTCCTATTATTTGTTCTCATAAACTGCATTAATGTCTTGTTAATTAAAGGGGTAAAGTTATTTCAGCCGAATGATAGGCTATTATGATAGCTATTATCATTATCCCCTTAGTTGACTTTGGGTTTCACAGAGGGGAGGAGCAGACGAAGTCACAAAAAGTGAAGAGGGGGAGCAGAAGAGTGATTCACGGATGTAAAAGAGACAGACAGAAGGTGAGTTATGTGGAAGTGGGGTCATGGTAGTTTGAAGTCAATTTTGGCGCATGAGCGTACATTGCCCAGGGTGTACCACGTGGCGGGAAGTCTAACGGACACCCATTACAAGGTAAATTGAGTGATTATATGCTTTATTAGTCGGGATGATTAATTAATCTGGGGGTGTGCGATAGACTTACCTCCACGTGGTGCACCCTGGGCAACGTATACTCATACGGCAAAAAAGTCTATTAATCGGCAGTTGACTTCTGGCTTCTAACTACCACGACCCTCCCCCCTGGTTGTCATATTCGACCCCTTCCTCAGTACTCATCTTACCTTTTTCCCTACCGTTATGTCTGTCTGCCTCTTTTACATCTTTGAATCGCTCTTCTGTTCCCCACCCCTCGACTTTCTGCTACTTTGATGAACCTTCCCCCTGTGAAGCCCGAAGCCAGCTAAATGGCTAGTGATATCTATCAAAACGCCTGCCATTTGAAATAAATTAAATAAATAAATGATTAATTAATCTGCCTAGGATAAATGGCAGTTTTATTTACAGGCACTGATCTTGAATTAATGGCCCGATTTATTAATTAATTGCATAACAAATAAGGAGATAACATTCAGAATCGGCACTTTATTATTTGCAATTTGTCAAATTTTCCATTTATTTCGGAGTTTATCATGACACAATCCACTGATCAAGATAATGGAGGATGATAAAAGCGCACAACTTAATTCACAAACGAACAAATTTTCCTCAATTTCGGCAATTTCAAGATCTGACCACTAATTGCAGGGTTGAGAAATATTCATGGTCTATCCATTCGTAAAAAGTCAAGCGTAAAATGGGCACAAAATCTCCTTATTACGCATTGAAAAATCTGTTAAAACCACTACGAGGGAAGACTACAGAACATGGCCGAATTTATTCAAGCGTCAATTCGTGGGATACTTTTAGTACTTCAGTGTACACTGTTATTTTAAATAAAAGTTTGGAAATAATTGATACAGCGAAGGAATTTTGGCATTGACAAAGTGGTGTCCAGGGAACTAGACCAAAGAAACCGAACAATGCCGAAAACAAAATATAAATGTGCATGAATCCACCATAATCTCAGGAAAAATTGTAATTTGTGAACTAGAGATGATAAAATTAATTTTAAATTGCTAAACCTAGGAAAAAGTATTGAATTAATTTCTAATGAGTTTTACTGTGTTTTGATTACTATCCTACAGTCTGTCAATGGGGATGAACGTTTTTCTGTTCTTTAAAGATGTAAATATATAATGAACTTGTAAATCACTTGACTTGATGGCTGGGTTTCAGCCCACTAGTAATGAATACGCTTTTTAAAAACGGGTTATTATAATAACTAATGGTATTTAGGAATCATGTTCCCAGACTGAAAACTGCCTATTACCTCAACCTAATTAATGCAATATTGAGAAATGAGTCCGTATAATTTTTTCTAATAAACCAATTGACATTGGGAGTCTTAATAAAGCTTAAAAGTAGAACCAAACAGTTTCCAGACATTTTTTGAGTACAAATCCGTCATGAATGGATAATGACATCTCATGAGCATCTAGACAAAGTTGAAGGTGCGACCGTGTTACTTGTCACCCAGTGAGCAAGTGCAGTTGTAAGTGCAGAGACTTCTCAGTCCCTGGATTGTCTAACATACCTTTCCCTGCCTGTAAAAACACTCTTCCCTAATAAACGTATTCCTCTATAGCTTAGCTAATCCTGGGAGCCTTTTCAAACTGGGGGAACGCATCATAGGGATTACTGAGCATAAGTCCAGACTTATTACTGTGGTAGTCCGCTACACAACTATTGATCTTATCTAACGGCCACCAATGGTCTGATAATAGCAATCATTCTACTTTAATTAAATAATACTAATTTAAATGGAAATATCCTTACTTATATCAACTATTTATTCAATTTTGCTTTTTTAAAGTAATTAAAACTCAAATTAAAATTACCTTTTGCTTACCACCTCAACATACTAACGCGCGTAGAGTACAATTCCGACTTTCTGTATCTTCAGGCGCCGATATGCTAAAATAAAAACAACGCTTGAATTAATAATCTTCTAAATAAGAAATGTTTTCACTGCCTAGTCCATTTTCCGACAATTGTTTTTTATGCAGGAAGCGAAAATTTGCACACAATTGGTGGGGAAATTTAAATTAATGTAAATTAAATGGCTACTAAATGAAAATAGCCTTGGAGAAGAGTTTGGATTAACAAATGATGAAAGAAACAAAAGATTTTTCTAATTGATAAAATCGACTTTAACGTTTTTCCAAATGCTTCTATCTTGAAAAATGGACTTAATCCAAATTACTTTGAAGCTCTTCACCATTAAATCAAAGTTACTTGGCAATGAAATTGTGTACGTAGAGGCAACTGATATTGTGAATTCAATTCTTTTCTTCCCTTCAAATTGTATCGCTTTTAATCAATTGCACTACCTACAAACAGTAAATTTTTACGTTTCCTTTGGATTATTTTATGGTTATATTGGACGTTTGAAAGGGTTGTGAAGTGCTTAGTAATTTTATTGACGGATCAAGAAATTTCAAGCTCACTCGAGCAGTTTCAGTGTTTAACGAAGACTTGATTTTTTTAAGTGATAAGCTCTGTGCCAGAAACACAACCAAAACATGCACCACCCAATCCGCTTTATTCTCCTGGAAGCTCAGCTAATTCCGAGAAGAATGTTGCCATTGTGATTGCTGAGGTTTAGTCAAGGCTAATTTGTGAATTATTATCAGGAATTTTAGAAAGGAATATAAAACGTACAAATATTACATGATAGTTTATTTGAAATTTAACTTAATTAAAGATATCCAGTTGCGCCATGTCAACTAGTCTACTGGACATCATCAGGCAGTATTTCAGTTTACCAAACGAGCACCCCCGTTGACTAGTATCTTTACTCCGTTCTTAAGTAAATATTTTGTGACCACCCGTTAGACTAACGCATGGCACAGAGAATTCATCCTAATATGGCTTAATTATGACGATTCTTGCTGCATTTACACTTTAACCCTGTGCCTCCAACTTATAACGCCAAACTCGTTTCTCTTTCCCTCTCGATCCACTTCCAGTGTATTAGATTTTTAACTAATTGAAGGTCTTTCTCACCGACTACACTTCAAGAAAACCACAAGCTTTGCTAAGAGACATCTTCATGTCCTTCCTCTTTGGACTTCTAATGGCTGTTCTTCTGTCAGGTCATTTACATTTGAGTTACTGATCCTTTATTAACCTTGTAATATATGCCAGGACTTCTCAGAGTGCACTTATACCGGACACTGAAAGTGCACAAATCTGAAAAACATAATTGAAATATGTCTTAGTATTATCTATTTGTTGAGTTAACGAATTATACTATATTTAAATGTAGATTTAAGGTATAGGAGAGTTACATTTTCCCCAATATTGTCTAATTTTTACTGTTTATTGCCCCCTTTTTACTTAAAGGCACCCTTAATATGAGGCTGACTGGCTACCAATCATATAAAGTTTCCTTCTCCTTATTAATAATTTTGGCAATGCCTGTGGAATCACTTTGGCCGGATACTTAATTAAAATGATGAAGTAGAGTTGTCCACAAAATATGTGATCTCTCATCTCATGTGTACTGTTAAAAGAAGCCTTACCAAAACTTGAAACAAAAATTGTGGTCTAGGCTCACTCATTTGTAGCAATTGTTAACTGCATAAAATTTTTTTCACAAGCCAGTTCAAATGAGTTAATTTTTTTAATTATTTGGTTGCATGAAAATAAAATTAATTAATTGAAAATATAGTTTCTCTAAAATACTTCAACAGAGATAAAAGTCATCTCTTCAAATCTTCCAATAGTCTTTATGCCGGTTTCTCACCACCCCCTACCCCCTTGCCCCACCCAATATTGAAAATTAATAAAAGTCGATGTTTCACAAGTTTACTTCTATTCCACTATTTCGAAATTGTCGAAGAGCCAGGATTGAAACATCATTGAAACAAACCGAGAAATGAACAAGCAAAGGTGGGTTAATTGGTCATAGTGCTTCAATTTACAGCCTTCCGAGTTGTCAGACTAAGGGTGCCATGGTGTCAGACCTCAAAGCATACAGATTAGATAGAAAAAATATACATTCAGAGAGATTTTGGTGCTTCAGTTTGGAAGAACTCATTGTGAAAAGGGGGGGGGGATAAATGAGAATTAGTAACCTTTCCGGCGAACCATAGCAAAGTGCGTGGTTTCCCAGTCATTCTTCCGTCGGTCCCCACGTTGAAGAGTTCCAGTGAGGATATAGCCAGCATGAAAATCTGACTGCGTAACATTACTTGTCAGGAAGATGCAAAAATGGGGTTTACCTGCGCGCCCTTCCTCGTCATTTTTGAACTTTCCCGTCACGAAGAGGGCTCCATCGTGTTTAGTGCACATTGCTCTGGCTCGCGTTACGTATCGCCGGTTAGATCCACATATCTAAAAGAAAAAAATTATTATCATCGGCGAAAAAGGTTAATTGTCATAATTTGGTCTTTACTCCATTGATAACCCTTCCTAATCTAATCAGTTAACGCCAGATTGAGTGAGGGTATTAAAGAGCCAATAAAAACTTTCTATCTGTCATTAGCACAATGTTTACTCACTTATCCTATCGACCAAATTCTCGCAAATATTAATAAATCAAGTTTTTAAATAGAAAAGAGGTTTTGACTTCAGCAACTGAAGTTATACAGGGCTTCTGACTTCGAAAATGAGCCTCAACCCTCATTTTACTTTTCTCATTCCTCTGGTAAATAATGAAATAAATTCGAAGAGCGCCGATGTAAATGGTATCCGTGTTGCGAAATTTGCCTTTGAGCATGTTGGATAAATGATTGCTCACTGCTGAAGGTGGTTTAATAGAAAGCAGAAAATAAATTTTGATATATGACATTGATATAACCTGTGTTCGTAACCACTGGGTTCTCTCAATTAATGTTCAACAGCAAATTACCTTTTAATATATGTGTGCGTGCATCCATGGAGAGTTGGAGCTAATTTGTTGTGTCATTTTTAGTTATTTAAAGTGAATAACGCTAATCATTTTTGCCCAATCATTTTGCGCTGAAAAGTGCAAAATGCTTTGATGGAAAGTGAGAAAACCAATGAGTTCAAGGCTTGAAACAAGCAGAATTTAATTAGAACTCTGGAACCATCTCTATGTATTTTTCTTTGTTGAATTCCTCTGGCAAATGTTTTAAAGTAATATTTACAGAATTTAATTCGTGGGTTCCATGCTGACTTTAATTACGCGATATTCATGATTCACTGAAATCTCGATTCCTCATTCTCTTAATATAACTGGTTGGTTTTTTTGGCATAAGAGAACTCATTAGAGATTAAATATTAGTGCGCTTATTAGCTTCAAATATTAATTTAATTAAAGTTAATTTCATTTACATTTGCAAAAACAAAAAATTTTATTCGAAACAAACTTAATTGTATTGAAGCAATTTTTGTGTCAAAGAGGCTTCTGTTTTGATGGATGCACCTGTCTCTTTTCAGTGTCAAAATAGCTATTGAAAAATAAGCCTTACTTATTTGATTAACAAAGATTAAAAGCGTTGAAAGTGATCTATATTTAACTTATAAATAATTTTAAAAGTGTCTGATGCAGGATTTTAAGTGGAAAGCATTCTCTTATTAACAAATAAATTTCAATTTTTTGTTATGAAAACCAATTTATTTATAAAAATGTAGAAGTTAATTGACTAGAATATTGACGTGAAAGCATTCTGCTGCCAAATACCAATAATAATGCTACCACTGACCGGAAATTGGCTGTCAAAGTTGAATTTCTGACTTACTTTGACAACGGAACAGTATCGGTAGGTGAACCAAGGAAATCTGAGCTCCCATCGATTGCAGACATTTGTAGCAGGAACACTCTCAAAGGCGTAGAGTTCAAGTGGCATCTCCCTTCCGTTGATTTGTATCAGCTTATCACAACGCCTACCCAAGGTCTCGTAGTAGAACAATTGCACCATTTCTTTTCTTAGAAAATTAAGGTAAAATAGGAAGATTTAGTTTCAAACATAAATCGGCGAATCAAAACGAAAGTTTACTTCCAAAGAAATATATAAATATCAACACTAACTTGAGAGCATATTCTATTTCTTGTCAATGGGAAATAAACAATATATGTTCATTTAAAACCTTTTCCAACTACAAATTTTAGTTTAGATGGTCATGGATCATCAAACACATTCAACATTTTCACTGGACATTTTCTGAAAAGGGTGAATGGGTGTTGGTTTATAAATGTGAAAATTTACTTACAGTTGAACCTTAATATTTAGACTTTTTAATTTTAGAGCATTTAAATTAAACCTTGAAAACATTAAATATTGAAAGGAAACCACTCATTTCCTATACTCCATTGCCTTTTTACCTTGTCATTCGTGTTTTTTCCTAAACGTAATTATTAAGAAATAAAAAACTCTCTTCTAATGAATAAACGTCAGCGAATGTTGAAATAGCCAAGACAGTTAAAATATATCATCTATTGCTTTGTCTAGGGAATGAAGACGTTTGCAGAACAAATATTTTCTCGTATCCATTTTATGAAGATAACAATTTGTGGATAAATTAAAACGACTTTTTACATTTGCATTCATTAGGAAATGACAATTTTTGAGTAAACTTTATTTTATCGACGATTTTAAACAATACTGCATTAAAGAAACGGTTTCAGAGGTTTTTGAAAAATATTATACATTTGTTTTATTATTTTACAATAAAAAATAATTATTTTAAATGGTCATTATTATTATTTGATGGCCCTGTAAATGCAAAATCAAAATTTTACTAGCCAATGTATACCAGTACTATTTTCAAATACTTTCTCACTTTAAATTTTAAAATAAGCGCAATAAATCAAGCCAAGATTCATCGTATACCTATTTGACAATGTTGTGAGTGCAATGGAAATAGCATTGACACGTGAACAATTGATTAGATGCTCCAAAGAACAAATTTCTCCATGTGGAAACAATTTTGAATGTGATCGAGAAATCTTTTGAAAGCAGTGTGTACAACAGTGATCAATAGCTAAGTTTAATATTGAAACATATATGAAGTTCAAACTTAATAAAAAAGTTTATGATTTTATTTAAATCAAATGCAGTGAACTAGTCCCGTTTTTAAATTACATCTAGCACGTTATACATTTCACAGTTGATAAATTAGACATATATTCCGAGAATATTCTTAAGATCAAATTTTTAATTACGACGAATATGTAAAATTGGTACAAAATTTTATAAATTCCAACTTTAAATTCCATGGTTTTAACTGTCTTGTGAATGTCTGGTCTTAGAGAGAAATTCTGTGGTACATTATGGGCGATTATAACAGTTGGCCTCTTCGATAATTACACAACTATATAGTCACATGACCTCTTTTCACAAAAGAGACTACGCATTTAGATTTGATTTTATATTCACTCTAGAGTAATGTACGAAACATCAGCCAATATGCTCAAATTTCAATTGGTTTATCCACTTTAATATCAAACTTTAAACTCTGGCGAAGACAATCATTGCGTACTGTTTTGGTATAATTTAAAATTGTTTTCTCCAAATATACGACTGATATATCAGTTTCATATCTAAAAGCTCTTGAATGGTGTTCATCACGCGGTGAATTAGTCGTTGCATCAAAAGGAAAACTGATTTTTTCCCAATGTATTTCATTTAAGGTGATTTTATTTCTGAGTTTCTTATGCAAGCACATTTCTCTTTTCTGTTGACGAAAACAGTAGAATTGTTTTTACCACGGAGTATATTGAGTCTGTGTTCTTTAAAGACGTCCTACAATAGAAATATTGAATTCTTCTGGTTGGTGTAAAGTACTATCAATTCCAAGTCATGGTAGAATCAAAGCAGATATAAAAAGTATCAAAGTAATCCAAAGGTTTCACGACTTCAAATGTGGCAAGCAGCTGAAATCAGGTAGAATGAAATTCAATAAATGATGTAGATAAAGGGTTTTGAAACAACACTGAAAGCAGCACCAAGCCAAAAAGAAGTCTTTTATCATTAAATTTTTGCACTCGAGCTAATTATTTTTTAATTGCACAGTTAATTAGTCGTATTGTTGCTTAACCCTCGAGATGTAGTCCTATAATGTTAAATTCAATTTTATCTATTCCGACTTTTTGTCCGAAACGTCACATCGAAAACAATAATTCTCATTTCATCAAACGCCAAGTTCGCCATCTGATTGATGATGAAATAATTTTATTCACATATAATTTAATTGTCTCCTTCTTCAACTTTTCTCGGGCCTGGGAGAGCTGATTTAGACTGCTGAGTCAGACAAACATAAATTACAGCTGTCTCGTTTATTTTTCAGCCGGGGGTGGAGGGCGGGGAGACATGTTCATTTTACAGATTAAATAGTTTTTGAAAATCAATTCTTTGCTCTATTTGCAGCCTTTTGGGGACGGTTGAAAGTGTGAGTAAAACAAACCAGGCAATTTACTAAACTTAATGGTTTGAAAATTTTTCTGAGGCAGATGATTTAATTTTATTTATTAAAAAATTTGTTCGTTGTTAAGAGTAGGATGCGCGATAATATTGTTATTTAAGCAACAAGTATAATTAAAAAGCTGATTTCCAACTCTTTTGTGTGTATTCAAGAGACTACTAATTTACACCATTTCTCTAAAAAAATGTGTGAAAATATTATTTTGATAATATGAATATATTGCAGTGAGCTAATTAATATTGGCAATATTAATATAAATAATTATTATTAATTTGTTAAATGTAGAAAGAAGTAGACTACCCGAGCACTGTAATGGCGACCAAAAAGTGTGAAAATTTAATGGAAAAATATTATACGGATCAAGATGCATTTGTCTATTAGCTTCAAATTCCCCAAGTTAATAAGATAACATAAGATAATAATAAATATGATAATAGTGGGCTAATTTCTAAATCAATAACAATACAGAATTTAATTTTGAACAAGCTCGATCGATAATTTCTTTGGTCTACTTTTTGGAATTGACGCTAACGATGAGGGATTCATATCAACAACACTAAAGATATATATATATATATATATATATATATATATATATATATTAGACGTATAATCAATAGCTGAATTAGCGTAATTCACTCATGTTTTATTACTTCGTGAGTTCATATAAATAAAAATATATATATAAATCCAGGAAAATAGGGAATAATAATTTATGATTTTGCAAATTAATCATATTTTTGTTTCCTCTTTCATAAATTTATGCCAGAATATTAGTCGTTGTACAAATAATTAATTTGTCTAGAGCGTACATTTATTAAGTTTAATATTTGAAACAAGCAGCTATTGACTGTATCTTTCTGTGTTATCAAAAACTTTATTATCCTGTTTCCAATGTTATCCTTTGCAATTCTGCAAAGTAAAACCACGTATTTTAAAAAATTTCTCATCAAGTTAGGTGCTACAAGTAAAATAAGTCAAATTTAAAGAAATGCAACTAATGAGAAAAAAAATACAAAAAATATTATATTCAAAATTAAATAAATTTACATCTAGAATTCGATCGTGTTTCATTGAATTTTTAAAAATCAAATTGTGAGTTTTAACATCGAAGTAAATTGTTAAATGTATTTACTACTTAATTTGGTTATGATTATTCTAAATCGATCTTACCGACCTAAACAGAGAGTCAAATAAAATATAAAGAGCATGATCCAGAGGGATACCGAGAATGACATCATGCTAATAGCGAGTGCGGTATTCACTAAGTGGAATGTTTGCGCTCTAAAATTACTGTTTTTACTGATTTTCCCCCCATTGCTCACAATGATAAATGCTTATTGACACAATTTTTAAATCATGAGGGGTCGACCTCGCTTCTTCAACTCATATAATGCTTCAAAGGTTGAGAAGCCAGAGGTAGCAGCTTTCAATTTTTACCTAGCAATAATTGAGCTTCATAAACTGCTTGTGACAAATATTTCAGCATTTCAACATATTATTCTATTTAATCTATAACTCATTATACCTAAAATTTCCATCAAATTTGTTTAGAATTCTGTTCTGCTATCACAGAACTGAATAAAAAATGTTTTTATTTTCTTATTTCTCAATAAATTTGACTTATCATAACATAGAGTAGCAATTTCTTCCAAAGACACAAATTTTAGTCAATTATTTAATCCTAGGATAGAGGCAGTGTAAAAATATCAACCATTTTGAAATCGACCTAAATCGAAATTCCACCATTTGAAGCGGCTATCGGAACGATGTCAATGACTCCGTCTACACTAGCTTTAAAGTCCGGAAGTGATGATTGTAGAGGTGTGGGCCACCCATTTTTCCATCTGGACTAACTCAAGATGCTAAAATTCTTCTCTTATTAAACAAAATAGAAAATTCTTTTTTAAAATTTGTGAGAATAAACTTGAAGGCCATTTTAAGCCCCAATTCATGAAAGGTTATCCGTTTGTCCCTTATGGCAATGAAAATAAATCAACCGAGAAGAAATTTTCAAGTATCCTAGGCGTGAATAGAACAAAGACCTTCTTTTATACCTCCACTTTTAAAAGGGCGCGTCATCTAATTTTCTTTCTTTACTTTGTGTCGTTATATTTGACAACGAGCGTTAATTTGTCTATAAAAATAGTTAAATCACAAATGCTCTAGAAACAGCTGATTTATCCAGAAAATGAGTGTTGATAGCTGGGAGCATGAAATATCGTTCTAAGTTATCTCTCAATGCAATTTATGTTGGCACGCGTCTGGATTCCCAATTAGTTCAATCAGCGTACCTGCATTTCACAGCACAGCAGATATTTACTTTATGCTGTAAAAATATCTAAACATTTGAGAATATAGACATAAGTCCTTATTTTTAAGAATCTTAGGAATCTTTGCCTTCATACAGTCAAATTTTTACAACTGCCTGTCGAAGACTCCGTTTCTTATTTAATTTCGTTCACGTATTGTTCCTAACAACAGGGTTGAAAGTGTCTAATCTACTCATTTTTGGTCTTTTTAAAGTTAATAATAGGAAATGTTGAATATATTTATAACAGAGGGAATTTCATTGAACCCTGCACCTACTACTGGCATAAATAATCACTCAAATCAGTAATACTACCTGAACTTATATGAAAAGAAATTGCCAAACAGCCCTGAGTTTAAGCCCCAAAATATGCTCTTTAGAACACGACGAAGTAAATTTGACTTAATGTTCAGTCTACTTTCCAAATGAATTGAGGCTCATTAAAAGATGTCCATTCACTTTCTCTCTCTCTCTCGATATACTCCCCTTTTACCTGCTATTTTATTCTGAACTCTTTCATATTCCATTGTACTCAACTCAATGACTCAATGAATGACATTTAAACAAAAAATGCTGCGACGACAGGAGCCTCATTTCTTCAATTGAAATGTTTGTTATTTGCTGACATAAATGAAATGTTTTGGTTGACGTGTATTTTGCCGCACTTTTCAGTTAATTGTGCTGAAAATGTTAGAAACCAGCCTTCCAAATAAGCAGGACATAGAAATTTGACAAATAAATCGAATTGTCTATCCACCGCTGTCAAATTTCCTTGCTTAGTGATGATGTACTTTTGACATAAGTAAGGTTTGAGCTTAGCTTACAACTTAACAACATGATTATCATTTTAATATATTTAATATACTTATAAAAGATTTAAATTGTAAAATTTTCTGTCATATGCCTACTTTTATCTTAAATTAACAATCTCTTTTCTTAGTTATGCAAAACGAAAGGCATTTAACGTGAGAAAAGATCTGTACTGATATTCAACCTCGCAGGTATATCGCGCATGATTAATATATTCTCAGAACCGTTACTGGGAAATTAAATTAAACATATTCATGTTATATTGACTTCTAAATTACTTTCACCTATTTTTATTACTCCCACAAAACTACATAAAATGCAATTTTTAATCAATTCAGAAAATAACTCCATAAAAACAGAAAATATTTAAAATGTTTTGCTGACATCATTTACCTGCTAATGGATACGAGAATATAAAATTGACCATAAAAAACAAAAAAGGAAATGGCATGGCTAATTATTAAGGTAAATCAGCTGATCAATTTTGTTGGAATAGGAACTGACAGAGACTCAAACCATGAAAATTGATCATTGTAACATTTTGAAACTGAATCATTCAGAAAAACAAATAGGGAGACCTGCCTTCTTGATTGAATAAGGTCGTGAATTAGCCAATGAAAATCGTTGACACACACTGACTGGATTTTGGAATGCGAACTGGCCAATTAGTAAACAATGTACAGCTCGAGTATAAAAATTTAATGAAGACTTCTTCTTGACTTGGTGTTGCTCTCAGCATCGTTTCGACACCCTTCTTCTACACTATTTAATGAATTTCATTCTAACTGATTTCGGATCCTTCCCTCATTTTAAAACGTGGAACGATAAAATTGCTATTCTTAAAGGTGCAAATGCCAAACGGGGAATTTTGCTTCTTTTGAGAAATTGACAACTCGGTGCTACTTGAACTTGAATAAATTGACTTCAGAAATTTTGGCTTTATTGAAATCATCCGTTTGATAATCTCTTCTTCTTTTTCAATTTCAATTGATTTATTTCGTGAGGCAATCACGTGTGGTGCAAATTTAATATTCTAATGTGCTATTAATTGGTGTAAATATTTTGTGAATCTAAAAAGCGCTCTCTCCAAGCAATTTTAAGATGATATAACTGCATTTTTGCATAAAATTTCAGTCAGACAACCGCCAGTATGATGTGTTCTGAGTACTTTTATCTTAATAGATAATTAATGAGATAAAATCGGAATTATTAATCAACGCCTCCACTCGCTTATGAGAACATTTATGATCGAAAAATACTAAATGAATATACATGTTGAATAAAATTTTTAGTAGTATTTATTTGAAAGCTTAATAAACAGTCCAAATATCTTTTGGGGTTTTTTATTTATAATTTTACCAATTCAATAACTCTAGATATTTCATGGTGATTGGTCTCGCAAGAAAGCATCCATTTACTCGGACTTTTAGGAATTCAGTCACATCGTCTACGTAAACAAAATGAGATAAGAAGCTTTAACAATTATTTACTGTTATTTTCCCCATTCGCCACCCTTGTTCCGTTTGTGGAGTACACAATGCCAATATGGATGAACTGAGCAATTTTGTTCTTACACAAATGCTCTGGTATATGCGGCCGTTCAATTGATCTCGTTTGGGAGCAAATGAGATCGCGAGTGCAGAAACCTCCCAGCCATTCAGTCAATGCGAGGTCAGCGTACCCGAAATCGCATTTAATGTCTAAGTTCGATGCCATTAACATCGTGCCCCATAATCATTATCAGCACAACCTCACTAAATACACCCATGTCATATGTTCTGTGTCATTGATATTGTTGAGTTAACTTTGCCAACTTCGGGCAATCCCATAACAGGGATTTTGTCACCGAAATTACTGAAGTTTGTCAAGACTTCTTCGAACACAAATCTGCTAGAGAGCTTAAAATTTGAATAGATCTCTAAGTTCTACTGCGCCAGTTAGAATTTAAGTCAAAATCTTAATAGTTTTACCAAATATGTTCGTCTTTTCTTCAATGCTGTATCTTTTATTTTTACGGAATTTACCTTTAAATCAAACATGACTCAGCATATTTTATAAAAAATATATTTCTTAAACAGAAATTCAATTTTAATTTCAATTGGTTTACGACTTACTTCTTGAAGTTGAATCAATCTTGGTCCAATGTGACTTTTGTTACCATAAGTGTTTCTAAAATGGCAAAATTTGGAAGATGAATTTGATATATTCTGAGGCCTAATTGTAGGATCTAAAAGTGACTGCAAATACTTCACTCAAAACAACACAATTCGATCCTCTAAAGCCGAAAGTCTGATCGGACATGTTTAAATCAAGTTATAAAAGACATTCCCTTAACTTCGTCAGTAATTTAGAACTCACTTTAAGACGCCATTTCCACCGTTTGCGCAGCTTTGAACTGGCCGTTATCGGCAATTTACAGATTTATTCAATTTATTCATTATAATTTTTCACAGAGCTATAGATGTTATATTTATATTTCGCCATAAATTGATTTCATTGGTGCTCTAAGATAGTAAAATCATAGTTTTAATAGTTATTGAGTCTTTAAAATATAAAATAACGATTGTTCCTTATTTAATGTGACAAAAATCTCGAAGTTTACTTTGCCACGAAACAAATCGACGTTGAAGTTGTTCACCTAAAATTCATTTTGAATGGAAGATGAGACATTTTAAAAACTGTAAGTTCATTAAATAGGAAATATACTTTTTGGGCGATTAAATTAAAATCGTAACAATGCTATTTATTTCTTAGTCAGATCAGCCTAAATAAATACTAAAGTGGAAATTTATTCACAGATTAAATTATCTTAGTTAAAATATTAGATCTCCTTTAATCGGAAATTCGTCAAGTATTCAACAACATGTTTCTTGAGCACAAGGCAATTCAGATGACTCAAAGTTTGAAACTGCGGGGTTTAATTCTCCGTTGCGTTGCCACCTATTTCAACTGCTAAAAGTTCGTCGCAAATCTGTAAGTGGAAGAGGAGGGTAAGAGCTTTAATAAATGACTTTTAATGAGGGGAAGAAATAGTGAGATCTGGAGATTCGATCTTGAAAGAAAAGATTGGTATCAGAGATATGTAACTTCAAATTGTCTTGGAAAGTGAATATACGGTAAAAAGATAGCTTGTGGATTTCCATGAACCAATTCAAAAATCATATACTACCAGCGATCGGAGTTGATCCACTTCCAAGTCAGCAATCTGGCACAAATCTCATCCACGGGGTTTCAAAACCTTCAGTTGGCGCAAACTGACTACACAATACTTGTTAACAAAATTATCGAGTTTAATGTGAATTTATTGAGAAAATTTCTCAAGGGTCGAGTTACTCGACTCCTTACTTAACTGCGCATTTCTTTTCCAAAGTCACTTACGTAACTGGCACATAGCTACCTTTGTCATTTGATTTTTAAAAGAAATGTGAGTCATTGACAAGAGCATTAGAATATACTCAAGTGAGTAATTCCGTTTGTGGAAAATTAAGGACAATAAATCTTAACTGAATATGATTTAAGCTGGGTATGGCAGAAAATTAGTAGAAGACCTTATGGAAGATATTTCTTAATCTCAAGAACTATGCCGCGTACTAGTAAAAAAATATTTAAAACGGCACCAATTCAATGACAAAGTATGCGAAGAAGTTATCTGTAGTTTACTGTTGTTTGATATTTTGAACAGCGGGGTGTGCGGTAGACTTGCCTCCACCCTGAGCAACGTATACTCATACGACAAATAAGTCTATAATCCGGCAGTTGACTTCAAACTGCTATGACCCGACTCCATGTCATATTCGACCATTTTCCATAGTACTCACCTGACCTTACCTTTTTCTCCACATTTATGTTAGCCTCGATTACAACCGTCAAATCACATATCTGTTCCCCCCCCCCCTCGATTTTTTACGACTTTGATATTCCTCCCCTCTGTGAGGCCCACAGTTAACTAAAGGGCTTGTGATAGCTTTCATAAGGCCTTCCATTTGATGTAAATAAATAAATATTTTGAACAGCTAATTGAATTAGCCTTTTATTGCCCTCAAATATTGATTGGATCCTTTGTTTAACCACGATTCATTCAAACGTGGCATATTCTATTACTGCATACTATTGATGTTTTAATTTTAAATCCTTTAGAATCGGCCAATGAGTCAGCGCTTCAATTGTTCCGCTAAATTGTCAATTAAATTATGCACAAAGTACATGCGCTTTTTCGTAAAATGTAATAGTTAAGGGAAATTAAATTACTACTCCCATAACTCAATTATGAGCGATCAATATAAAAACAAACTGAAAGAAAAATGTTTGCAAAATTCCAGAAGAAAAAGCATAATATTCTGTACCCATTATGTCTTTGTTCATGTTAAATAAACATATCGTAATTCGACAGCATGCCACAAGAGCTGTTATGTGACAGAGGGTAGGAAACAAAATTTGATTAGATGAGTCTCAAATAATTTATTTCTCCATGCTATTTATGCGTTTTAAGTACTTTAGTACTGAGAAATGTGGCTTCTTGAGCTTTAGATCTATTATTGACTATATACACTTACCAATATAAATATTTCATTCTAGACTGGAAGATAAATTGCCAAATATGAGTACATACAAACTAAAGAGTCGGTTCTTAGAAATAGCTTGAAGGTATGAAAATTATCCATTTTTCTAACTGATGAAATTTCTTTTGATTCCGACCTCAATATAAAACGGTATATATCTTGAAAAACTTTCAAAATTTGACTCTGAAATATCATTAATTTAAGTTTTTACTGGTTTATAGCATTAAAAATTATTTATTAATTTTAACGGACCCCTGTTCCAATTTTAACGATTAGGGGAAACAAAAATATATTTGTTCATAAGGTGATGGGAATAAAATTAATTTACTTTACTATCTAATTATATAGTTGTCTGTTGAATTTGTAGCAATAAAATTCGAAGTTTTGTTTTCGAAATTTCATGAAACTAAAATGATTGATCGTAAAAGTGAAAATAATCTTTACCGAGATATGCTTTAGGGATGTAAATTGTTAAGGGTTTTCACTACTTACCAATTTCCAGGTGTCCAGTTTTCTGATCAAAATTTTATTTTCCACTTCCGTTGTTTAAGTGTGACACTAACCCATGAATGTGTCTTCACCAATAGGGAAGATCTGTTCCTCTAATTGGCCGAATTTTGGAGTCAGCTTATTGGCTATTTCTGGGAACTTTCTGATTAGTATGCAGTGCTATATATTTCCCATGAGATTTGAGAGAAATTGTTTTCAAGTGTCTTGATATAATTTGATCAGGGTTGCCAGTTGTAAATGAAAGCAAAATTGAGCCTGTTGAATATAATCTTTGGATAGTTTGTTATTATTTTCAACAAAATACTAAAAAGCTCTTGCTAATGTTTGGAAATTTAATATGAGATATAGAAATGAAAAATTACATCACTTGAAAGAAGGAAGCTAAAAAATTTAACGATTTGTTTATGGAATTTTAGAGTTTTGCCTTAAGTTTGACAGTGAAAAAAAATTTTGTGATTTGAGATTGTTCGAGTTGGGGTGTGCGATAGACTTAACTCCACGTGGTGCACCCTGGGCAACGTATACTCATGCGGCAAAAAAGTCTATAATCCCAAAGTTGACTTCTCACTTCAAACTGCCATGACCCGACTGTATGCCATATTCGACCACTTCCACAATACTCATTTTACATTTTCTCTGCTTTTGTGTCTGTCTCTTTTACAACTGTAAATCATTATTCTGTCCCCACTCTCGAGCTAATGATACCTATCAAAACACTTGCCATTTGAAATAATTGGATAAGATAATTTGAGTTTTTGATTTCGTTGGTAAAATTAACCTCGAACGCACTATGCTCAGGGGTTAAATTAAAACTGTGATAGTTACTTAACCAATTTGATCTAATATTCGTATAAAAAGATAACGTTTTGACAATAATGTTTTATTCTGTTGGAGCTTAGCTCGAATTTATGACCGAATGTTAATTTCATTAATCGATATATTTTCACTTTTTTCACCAATATTCACTTCACAAACTAATTGAATTTCATTTAATCAAAAAATCAACTTACGGCAATCAAACGACAATGTTGCATATTGTTGGGAGAATGAAATTCCTTCGTCCTTAAATTCACCTTTATAGCAGGGTACTTTTCAAAAGATTATTTTCTCAAGCAATTTTAAGTTTTCAAAACGTTATGTATTTGAATACATCTCAAAATTATATCATTGAAACTGAATTCTTTAATTTATTTTAAATTTGGTGTCTCTTTTACTGTGACTATTATCGACAATTGAAATCCAATGCGTCTTTGTAAAATTGAGATATTATCATCTTTTCTTAATGTGAATTCTATACATTTGCTAACTATTTCTAGTCAGAACTGTTTATAACTGATAACTGATTAAATACTACATTTTAATGGCTCCTGTTCAACTATTAAGTAATATAAAATTTGCAAATTTTCCATCAATAGAGATGTCTCATAATAGCAAGTGTTCTACTGAAACACCGTCTGTAGTTAAACGCTTCAATGGCTCTTCCAACAACCATGCATATTTCATGGTTTTACCGCAGTGAGATAAGGAAGAGAGAATGAGAAAACAGGTTTGGCTTTTGGAATTGATATTTACTACATTGAAACAAATATATATATCAATTACATTTTGAAGATCATTGGTAAGTTGGCCAAGACAGATTATGATCATTTGATCTAAATGATCTACAATGACCGCAATTCACATAACGAAAATTTACTGACATAAATGGTGAATTAGTGAAAGTAAAATTAGATTTCTTTTCTCCCAGCAAGTCATTTAATGATAAATAGCCATGCATATATTTAGTTTTTGAAAATCGTATTTTGTTACCCCAACACATATTTTGTCTTTCAAGCATGTATGCACCACTGCTCTGTTTAGGAAAGAAAGCATTGCGCTAGAACGATAGTACTAAATTATTATTATTTGATCTTCGAGAAATAATCTTCTCCGCATTCGAAAATTTCAGGTTAATTAATGTAAGCTAAAACTTATTATAATAGGTAATTCTGAGTTATGAATATTCCTCTGTAATAAGATTGGATGTTTATCATACGTTTATATGTAATCAATATAAGCATGAAGATAGTAATAATTCAATAATTCAATAAATAAATGATTCAATAAATTGAATCATAATAACTAATCAAATATAAAATTAGATATGGATTCCGTGGGACAAAGCAAACCAAAGCAAAGATCATAAAGATGAAAGAATAGATTAGTCAAAATTCCAATAACAAAATCAACCAAAAATAGCTAGGGTTAATTTTTCCTTCTTGGGTTTTAGAATTTGCCTCTTTTCGACGTCTAATTTCTACTTGGCGATTAAAAATGGTATTTCTATGGATTTTATAATGCAAGCAGCATCTAAATTTGATTTATGGAGAAATATCTATTCGGAAAAGGGGGGTGGAACGCGACTTAACTCTGATTATAAAATTACAGAGAAAAAAAGAAAATTAATTATTATTATTATTATTATAGTTTTTCTCATATGTACGACAATTGAGCATGTAAGCTTATTCCATAAAATATTTTTACATTTATAAAATAAAGTGTTTAAATGCTAAATATTTATGCCTACATATAAAAAATTACGACCTGTGAATAAGGAAATTAAATTATAATTTTGAATCATTCACAAATTGTGTCAGCAAATTGTATTTATGTGAATTACAGACATTTAAATCAAATGATTACAAAACGTCTTGGTCAAATGACTAATGATGTAGCGGATTGCTACGCTAGTAAAGCCTGATCGACTCAGAAATCTCTATGGCAGATTCTCAAACATCTAGCTAGACACCCAGAACCAGCTAAGCTATAGCCCAGCTATAAAGGAAACAGACGGGTAGCACGGAACACGTTTATTCAGTAAGTATATTGCGGATAAAGTGTGTACACCCAGGGAGCTACTCGTGATCAGGATGGGGGATTAGGTTAAACAGAGGTTGATGATTGGTCACTGTTTGTACGGTCGCTGCACACCTCCCAATACTGGCGAGCAGACATGCGATGACGCACAAAGCGATAACGTATCCCACAATGATCTGCGGAATATTAACTATGAACATATACCCAAGAAAATTTGAAATGAAAGAGGCATTAAATTCATTAGATCAAAAGAAAAGCTCAACTAGCAGATTTTATCATATACAAAGGAAAATATGGAAATTGATTTTTTTAAATTACTAAACAATTTAAGAGTGTAAACTCCTTAGGGATCGCTCTTAATATGTCAGTAGACTACAAGACTACTCATTGTCTGGAAAGTCAAGAGTGGTAACACCCAACTAATTTTTATACTTGATCATTTCAGGCTAAATTTGATATGGGGCATGGGATGTGAGACAGTTAATTAATGTAAACCATTCTTTGCTCTCGAAGACCAATTTAACTCAAATTTTCACACCTCTTGGATGCTCTGCTCACAATAAAACATTCTTGTAACTCATATGCAAGAACTTGTATCGGAAATCACAACGGAATGTTAGTTGCCATTATCTTTTCCTCCCATCAGTAAACGTTGTTTTGCAGACTATTTATGTGTCGTTCGAATTGATTCCTTGATATAGCCATAATTTTAAGTGAACCTAATGAAAAGTAATAAAGTAGAGTGTTTAATCACCCAGCCAATCAATTTTAATCAAGTAGCCAGTACGCTATTTCTAGGACATAAGCTTCTTAGAAACCAAAGAATCGAAACATGAATCTCTAGTTCAGGAAAGTAAATACGTATTCACTAAGAAATTGATGATAAGTAAAAAATCCAGGGTTCAAAATACTGGAATCTCGTGGGGTTTGCAAACAATATTTTCCTTCAACTGACGAAATTGCCCTCTCCTATCTTTATCCTTGTGGGGCTACTTACCGTCGCTCAATCTCAGCTTAGCAATTTCAAAATACTCCATAGTTTTCTCATATATAGTAGCAGTTTGATAATTTTTTGCTTATTCCCTTGGTGCAGTAGGAAGTGAGAATACGGTAAATTGAGTTTCATGCTAGTCTCACTATCTTAACAACAACGTGTTAATTACTTCTTGTTCTCTGCCCGACAGATATCGAGCTAACCCCGGATTAAAATTTCAAAATTTTAAATATCTGGAAAATGCATTTTGGAAATCCTCACAATCCTCATAAGGTGCTATTTCAGTAGTGCAACTGTCCTTGCATATCATAACGTTAATTATAATGACTCCGAGATGGCTGGAAAAGTTTGTCTCCAATCGATCGATTTACTTCAACCTTCAAGGGCAGTTCTGACTAGGAACAATTTTGATCTTTTATAGTCGCAATTTACTTCTAGGTGTTGCAATGCCTCACAACTCCACAGTCACCTTTATATTAATGATTTTTCATGCAAGCAGCGCTTAAATTAATGCAAATCTCCATGGAGATATTTGTGTGTTGGGGCGCTATAATTCTAATTACGAAAATTAGCACCATTTTAGTTTCAGGCAAACTTTATCGAAATACCTTAAAAACTTACACAGCTGTTGTTTAAGAAGTCTATATTCTCTCTGCATTTGCGAACTTTATGAGACTTTTAGCGCAGTAAGAGAGAGGGAGAACCACTTCTAAAATATATTAGAAAATCACAAACTTATTACATAATTGCAACTAAATAATTAATTATATGGATAGGTTGATATTAGGTTTGCTTTTGTTCCCAAAAAGATTTTTTTCTTATAATACTAGTTTTGTATCCTGCATAAAATCAAATTGTTAGGCTTCAATATTTCCCCATAATCATAAATTGCTGAGCAAGTCATGACTATTTTTGAGGTAATTTAATTTTAATTTTATATTCCTCTAATGTGAATTTTCTGTTTAAAATTATAAACATTGTTAATAAATAAAATTTCAGATAACTTTATAAAGCAGCTATAATAGTTATTTGAAAGATTTCATTATCAATTTTAAAAAATTGGCCTCAACGTCTATGATGGGAAACTTTGGAAAAATTCATGTATCCGTTTTAAATACCTCACTATTCAGAAATATTATTAGGGCTCATATAAAAACAAAAACCCATTAAGTCACAAGTTTATTAAGTCTAGCTAAATAGCTGTTTCTAAATTATAACCTACATTCACCCTCTATGTCTCAAATCTTGGAGTACTGCATTTTGATATTAAGTAACCCAATAAAGAGCGAGCAGAAGTGTAAAGATCAAAAATGGCTAAGAATATTAATGTATTGTCTTAAACTCACGCGATTTTTTAGGCAAAAATGCGGTTTATCTGAATTCGGTCAATGATATGATATAGCCAAATCAATAAAACCTATTTGATTTGTCCATATACTGATCAGCAACGAGCACATACTTGAAAATTATGTTGATGCTTCAGCAGGCTTCTGGACCTCGAGATAAAATAATCTGGTAAGAAATTGGACGAATGCCACATAGGAGTACATGCTGAAATCATATCCTCTTGTGTCTTAATATATTATAACTCCGGATTCGCCGATTTATTCATTTTCTCGATTTGACTGAACCAAAGGTTGCAAAGTTAAACCTTCGTAAATTTTTCTCTGGGCATCTGCGTTATTTCAGCTCTGTGAGAGCCAGTGCTTAAGTAGACAGTAGACAGATTCAAGCAAAGGCAATTCAAATTCATCTTTATTCTCTAAAAAATGAAGGATGATGATTTCAAGAATGAAGTCAAAATTATCTACCACAAAACAAATGGACTATGGTGTTTTTTCGATATGGGGGGTAAGGTGTAAGTTTCTTTTACCCACTGTAAAAAGATGATTCCAAACCGAGACCATCGTCGGAAACGGTAAAGAAATAATATTTTTGAATTGGGGAAAAAAGCATATCTTATAAACAATATGTATTAATTTGATGGCATTCGCCAGCCTCGATTTCATCCATCCCTTTATCAAAATTACAAGAAATAAATGGATTAGAACTTCGACTGCAAAATTTCGCATTTAAATTTTAGTTAAACAAATATTTAGATTAACCGAAACTAGTTTGAAGTTGCATTTATCCCCATTCTTGACTCTCCAATTTTTCATACCAACAGAATAAACAAGAAAATATACTTTTTATTGATATAACTGTTGCAGTAAAGGCATAAGAGACTTTGAAAACTTTGTCCAACAGTGTTTTAGCAAAAATGGAAGTCAGCAACAGCTGTGCATACTCTCTAATCGGAGTCTGTTTCGTATGCACCTTATTGGTGCAATTTGGTTCAGTGGACGTGTATCCACTGGCGGATTGGTTTACGATAAACAGAACCGGACAAAAAGTAGTGTGAATGATTTACGTGGAACAGTAGTCGTTGGAGTAATTTCGTCGAAAGCTTTCTTTAAAACCTGAATTTCCTTGATATGGTCTGATATAAAGTAAATAATCTAAATCAATTATTATTGATTTGATACGTTACTACCCAATTACAGAGCATTTATGTATGGAAGGACAAGTAATCCATTTAATTAGTAGAATTTTGAGGGGATGAGACCAGATAAAGTTAACCTAATCTGCACTTAGTCAATTATCCTAATTGGTCGAAATTAAATCGGAAATTATTGCTTAAAGCTAGTTCTCAATGATCGATCTCTCTGATGAATGGTCATGTCGTTCTCATCTGCAAGCCTACTCAAAATAATCTTTATATGCAAGGATAGAGTTGGTTTCACTCGTCATCTCCTATCATCGCCGTACTTATTTAGCGAGACTATTTCCCCTTTTCAAAGCTGTTTGGCTGTGGGTGACTATAGCGACGAAGACATGACGGCTAGGTCAAAATATCTGTCAAGTCAATTTAACTGCATTGGTCCAGCTGACACAAACGATGTGGGTCAGGAAGGGGAAATTGGCATTTTGTGTTCAGGATTTGCTCATCAAACTTTTTAATTATTCAGCTTGTATTAATAAACGCATGCCTGTATGCTAGTAGAAAATTCGATTCCATACATTGATTAGCTAAAAACGTCTTCGAAATTTATTAACCCATCTCACCCCATGAGGGTTCAATTGCTAGAAGTTACAGGCGACATTCTGATCCATGGCATTCCGACTTACCTTTGTCGCATAGTGTTGAAATGTTACGGTCCTTTCCATATCGCAAGAGAAACTCAGACTCCAATAAAAGAAAATTGACTTGCAATGATGTCTCTTTACTGTCCCACAACAAAACTGTCAATTTTTCCATATTCGTACGAATATTTCTTAAAGACCTACTTTTCGTGGGAATAAAAGCAAAGAGTTTTGGAGTTTGTTTTCAATTTTAAGCAATCTACATTGGATTTAATTCAAACGCCATTAGTAATGAGTTTTCCTTTGATAATTAATTAATACCTTTGCAATTTGCTTTTTAATGAAATTGTCTAAAACGAAGTGTATCAGATTTAAATTTGACTTCGGAGGGCAAATTGACAGCATATAACGTAAATTAATTACATTTTAGTTCAGAATTAACTGGGCTATCTCCTAAAATTCTATTTGTACCTTCGTGATATCAAACTATAAATTACCAAATTTATGAACTAAAAATAGAGAAATACTGACTTGAAAGCATGCATCGTATTTGCTGTACGTGTATGATTTAAAATTGTAATCTAAAAATATTTATATGGAAATAGTAATTTCATTACAAAAAAACTTTATTTATTTAAAGGGAGAAAATATTTTCAAGTATCTTTATGTATTTACAAATGAATTCTACATTCTTGTATATACACATAGAAAATGGGCATTTCTGATAATATCGTAATATAGGTTATGTGTTAATGGAGTAATATAAAACATCCTTACGTTTTCTTGACAAATTAGTGTTGACTTATTAACTTATGAATGAAATAATTCTTCTCAGTTGAATTGACATATTATTTCTCAAGCCAGTTCAAAAATCTTTTGAGTTCTCAAGGTAGAAATTGACAACTTAAATATTGCACCAATCTGTCCTGCGAATTGTAAAACATTTGCTTGGTCTTCTGACAGTTTGCCTTTCTCAGTGTTTGCCTTAGAGAACTTACATCTGTTCGTGTAGTTATTATTGGAAAAATTTCTACCGCAGTTTCCTCTACCGTCCTACCTTGAGACCATATGTTATCTCTGAATTTCTGTTATCTCGTTCATTTTGGAACATTTAGATTAGGAAACGGGGAACGACGGTGAAATTTTCTGCATTAGAGTATTATAAAATAAGACAAATTAAGTCAAACGATACGGCCTGATAAATCCTTCAAGTTCTTTGAAAATGGTTTTATAGTAAAAATATTGGTTTATGTGAGAGTGTTGGAGTGAATCAGAAGGTAGAAATAGATTGAAACTTCGAATTCGTTTTGTATGGTAAAGTTTGATAAATCTTGCACCAAACAACAACAAATACGTGAATATATCTATTACCTGCAAAATTGTAACTAAAATATTGTGCCTATTTTTACTCTACTTAATAATATTAAGTATGTCTTCATTTTAGAAATATTTTTGCATGGACTACTTAAATAGGGACTTAACCTCAACGAGTATTTCACAATATTTTTAAGTCATAAGCAGGTTACAAGTTAATGGTGTTTTAATATCCAATATTCTAATATATTTAACGCTTTTTATATTTCAATTTATTTGTTTTAGTGATGGAACTTTCAATAATTATCTAAAGCATTGTTTTAACCAAGACATTTTTCAGGAAGGCAGGTATCTTGTATAAGCCCATCTGCAAAATTATTCAAATATAATAAAATGACCAATATATATTGGTTTATCCTTGTTAGAAAATACCGAATGGGTGATTATAGAAATAAGTCCCTTCACGGAGGGCCATTTTAACAGTCAGCTGATTTTGAGTGGCTTTTGTCGAACCTTCAGAAGAATGGACGTTATTAATACACTCATCTAAGAATATCTTCTTAATAAACGCGGAAAATTAATAGAGATATGAGTCAGCAGATGTTTGCGAGCACATAAAATTAAATTGATTTCTAGTATTTAAACTCTCCCTTAGAACAAACCGATTGGTGGATTTGTAATGATTTGCACTTTGTACTGCCTTTTCCCAACAAATATCTTATTTACAACTTGGACACTAATGAATAACACAGGGAAACAATATCTCAAACGAACCCAGATTTGATAAAATATAAAGTCAATTGAAAAGTCGAACTTAAGGTTGTTCTGATGACAGAACCAATAGCCAGTTCGTAGAAAGGTATGCATCAGAATGGAAACCCACATAAAGTCATCAAGACTGTTGCATAAGCCAGCAAAAGGAGAAAGGGAGACAAGAAGGCAGCGTCCTTTACTATTTCCAAGAATAGATAATCTATACTGAGTTTAGACGGAGCCATGCTAAAAATTCTGGAAGCTGTACTCGGGAACTTGGTGGCCAATCGCCAATGGAAACAATAATGGGGAGAAGTATACTGAACTACATCAATTACTCGACCATATCCCTGAACGGTGAGCACATCGTCAAAATGGAATATTTAAACACGGAAGAGATTATACATAGAAGGTCGGCTTAAAAGGTGTGTGTAAATTTGAAAGCGTAATTGTAATTAATTAGTAGATATTTTCTTTTTTTTTACGTTATTATAGAAACAACGATTGATCTCTAATGTGTTTTGTGAAATAATAAGAATTTCTCTCTTCTGAACATAATTCGTATTGAGCTGGAATAAGATTTTCATATAATAGAGAACATGTGTTTTCTTCATTGCCAGATTTAAAATTGGAAAATATGCATATTGTTATGCATAACCGTAGGCTTTTGAATAGGGAAGCAGAATTAGGAATAGTAAATCCAGCATTTTATTGTGTTGGGGGAGGGGGGGGGGTCAATGCGTCCACAAGCAAATTTGCCTCACCTTCTGTCTACATGTATTCAGATTGGCGCCACCATGTGGTTAGAGGGCTAAATGATTGTATCTCATCCAGCATCAAATTGACGTTCACAGATCTCCCCACACCCCTTCTTCAGCCTCGACC